>VZSZ01000822.1:363-45074 GCA_013398815.1 Ibidorhyncha struthersii | reverse complement strand
GGCGCGGGGGGGGGGGGGGGAGAGAGCACCGTTCTGAGTTCCTCACTGACTGACTTAAATGGAAGAAATATAAAATATGTAAGTCTGATGTCATTGTGGAAAAGCAGTTCTTATGGAAATTAAAAAAAAGCATATTTATACAGGCTGATAACACCACTGGTGGTTGTATACACCGCCTCCAACTCAAGTGCACAGAATGCTCTCCTCCCAACAATACTCAAGGCAGCAGTTTGTTAAGCTACAACAAAAGAAATCCACTTCTGTTTAAAAATAAGAGACAAGTTATTGTAATCAAAAGACCAAGCCTCAGCTACAACAACTACTGTGGAAGTCAGGAATATACTAGAATGATCTTTCACCCAGACTTCTTCTTGTCCATTTGTTTTTTAATTTCCAAGTTGGGGTTATTAATACAAATAGGACTTAAATATTCCCTGCTGAGATTTCCATTATTTAATTAAACTAATAGAGAAAATTAACTTATTTGAGAGTCTACATGAGACACAGATTCCTTGTTGTCTGTCACTTTAATTCACACCTCACGTTAACGCAAGTATCTTTCAAACAGGATTTCTGAGACTAACAAAGGATACCAACACAAGAGACTGGAGGACAACTGCAAGTAAATAAAAACTTCCCTGAAACTTTTTACTGATCTTTGTTGTTATATGTAACTTTAAAATGTTTTAATTCCTGACAGTCATAGTCTTTTCTAAACAGTATGTTTTCTATTGATACAGAAATCTAACCACCACTAACTAGTTATTTAACTAGTTTAATAACTAAACCACCACACTGGTTTAGTTATTAAAGCAACACTGGACTGGACCCTGTTGGGCCTTTTTTGGTTAGATGATCTCTTCCAGATAGCCTGAAAACTTGTATAATGGAAGAAGAAAAGAGCATTCCAGAATATCACCATTACCACATTTTGCTCATGCCTGCATTAAGGTACCGGCCACCTTTCTTTTCTACTACACTGCTTTTAAGGCTTCAAGATCTGTCAAAGGTGGATCACAGGCTTTTATGTTGTATATATACATAATGTCATTTTTCACTTGATATGCTGTTTTACCTTCTCTGTGTCAGATTATTTCCGTTATCTTTCTTTGATATGTCTTTTTTTCTTTTCCACGGCTTTCATGAGTTCTCTGCAATATGTCACATGCTGTTTCCTGAATCGTGTCAGTCTTCATCAAAATTGAACTTACTGAAGTTGGAAGCCAGAGCTGTACAAAGAGAAGCTTAGAACGCATCTTAACTTTGTCACACCAAAATAATATAAACCCTGTATCTCCAAGAAGTCATGCTCATTCGCTTCTGTAACCTTTAACATGATATTGCACAGGTATTCCCACTAGCATGGAATCAGTCTGTGTCTATACGATACGAACGAGTTGTCTGCATCTGGAAGACGACCACATTTTTTGATAGAAAGCATTAGTTCTACAATCTGCATAATCAGATTTGAATTTGCACTTTTTTTCCCCCTATTCCTTCCTTATACAGAGCTTGCAGTAAATTTTATAACAGAACCAAAATCAACTGCCAAAACATCTTAAAAGATTGTTTTTCTGACAAATCGGCTCTTTCATCTGATTGCAGTGCCACATAACCACCAGAGTCAGCACAAGGCAGGGGCCATTTGAAGTATGGCATCACATGCCAGGTTCAGTGAATACAACAGAAGAGTATGGGTGACCTTGAGTCACTCCTGCTTTTGTGCAAATTGGAATATTGCCAGCTAAATTCTCTTTACTGCACACAATATTTTTTTTTGTTTAGAGAGATGAAATTGCCTTTTTTTTTTTTAAGCAAAATGTTTGCTTCCAAACAGAAAAAAAAACAGCTGTAACTGGCCTGGTTACAGTGATTGTAAGCCTCCCTGCTCTTCTATGTGTTGCCTTCCCCCCCCCCCCCACCCCCGAGCTTTGTTCTCTCCTCGTGTGCCATCCTTGCAAGGTTGTTTGATCCCCAGGAGGCCCTCTTTCCTTGCCTTGACTATGATGCTCCTCATCTGGAAATATTTGCTCTGGTAAACTGCCAGCACAGTTCTTCTGGAGAAGTAACTTAGATAAATACAAGACCTGAGCAAAACTAAAATTCTTAATCCAAATTTATGACTGGATTAAGAGTCTGATAACATATATACATATGCTTTCCAAAATTAATGATGTCCCAACTATGTCCCAGCACTGAACCAATACTGTAGTCCTGTTTTTCTTTAAGGTAAAGATGGAGTTAACCATTCACCAAAATTATAAAAAAAAAAAAACCAAAAACCAAACAAAACCAAGAACAACCACCCTGAGGTGGATTAAGGGCTGAGGTAGTAAGACTGGCCACTGCCCCGTTCCTTCTTTGGGACACTTCAGCCTCTCCTAGCCTGCCTCATACTTTCTATTTTTAAGCCTTCACTCTCTTTATGAACATATATAGTTGATCGTTTGACCTCAGAATAGTAATTGTGGAATGTGACTTAACCAAAACTTTTTTTTTTAAACATTAGTCATGTTAACTGCTTTAACCAGAGCTGTGTCTGATGTAGGATGACTGAATTTTTGAACTTTCTGTTGCTGTGCTGTAGGTTCCCATTCCTGTAGCAGCAATGGGCGAATGGATTGCATGTTTACTCCCCTGCTGCCATGATTTAGAATAAAAGGTAACCTACTAGTGATTTCAGCAGATGCTAAAAGGAGATGGGAGCTATGACAGATGGAAAGCAAGTAAGTTATTTTTGCTATACAGAGGGTAGCGTCAAAAAGGTGAATTCCAGCCATTCCAGTTAGATCTGTGACCTCTAGTTTGGAATAATGCTGGAAACAGTTGGAATCTTACTGCCTAGGAACTCCTTCATTTCACTAAAGCAAGTAAGTCCCTGCCTGCATAATGTAAAGTTACCAATGAAACCTGTCTGAAGTGCAACAGAATCACTTTAAAGTTTATACACTTTTAAGTTTCAGCACTTGACTTACACTGCTCTATTAGCACTTTAAACTTTTTAAGAAGGTTAGCATCTAACTAGATTTTGATATCACAGCATCCTGTGAAGACAAATTAAATTAGTTTGACTTACCCCAAATATTAGATAATACACTGAAAATAATTTATAGCCCTATTAGGCAAAAAACATGTCATGTAAGAACAGATAATGCTTACTACCCTGCCAAGCTACATTAAACAGTTTGCTCCAGAATCAGCTGTCTAACTGGCTGCTCAGCATTTTAGTAAGAAAATAGTCTGCATTCTAATAACCGTTACTACCAGCTATTGGGTGTGGTAAGAATCACACTGTACAGCCAAGGTAAACGGGGCAAGCTCCGCCTAAGAGTGTTTTCTGACTGCATCTTGGAGCCTCTTTCTTAGGTTGCAATCTTGGTTAAGAAAGATGGGGACAAACTTTTTTGCAGGGCCTGTTGCAGTAGGACAAGGGGTAATGGCTTTAAACTAACAGGGGTAGATTCAGACTAGAGATAAGGAAGAAATGTTTTATGCTGAGGGTGGTGAAACACTGGAACAGGTTGCCCAAAGAGGTGGTAGACACCCCATCACTGGCACCATTCAAGGGCAGGTTGGAGCAATCTCCCCTAGCTGGAGATGTCCCTGCTCATTGCAGGGGGTTGGACTAGATGAACTTCAGAGGTCCCTTCCAAACTGAACTATTCTATGGTTAGTAATTGAGTTGAAGTTATTTTGTTTGAGTACTTCTGTACCCATAAAGGTCTGGTGGAGGTGTGACTGTACTAGCTTGAGATTCAGTGCTCCTAGTCTACCACTGCTTTTCCCAGATGAGACAGTCTGAGGATTATACCCATGTTCTCAACCTCATTCTGGGATAATATCCCTCACAGTGTTTCAATCTTCATTTTAATCATTTCAGCCTGTGAAAGTAGTTGTCAGATGACCGGTCATCCCTTTGATTCGAAAGCAAGACAACAGCTACTTTTTTGAGCATTAGCAACAGTGTCATCAGCAACTGAAGCATCTTACCAGTCAAAGAGAGGGAGCGCAGAGAGCTCTTCTTCTTTGTACATTTGGACCTCTTTTGGACTTTTTACTGGTAAAGTACCTGTCTACAATGTTCCTTTGAAGAACTTTTATGATTGCACAGTTGCAAGTTTCAAGTTAACCCTGAAAGCAAACTGCTCAGAGGTAAAGCTCTGGGGAGAGTTCAGAAGCTAATTGCAAAGATACAAGAAGTTCATAAAACCAGTTATGAAGGTTGATGCAAAATGCACAAGCCAGATCTAATGCTAAAGAGATGCCACAAGAGAAGACTGGTCATTCCTGCCTGGTTATCAATATACATGTTAAAATAACCAGCAGTGGCAGTAAGTGTGCTGCAGTCAGCTCTTTGCAGCACACATACACACATAACCTTGTTACGTAGTCACATCAGAGAAAACAATTTTAACTCCTCCCCCCACCCGCCAACATAAATTGGCCAGTTCTTCCTGATAGTCTTTGCTGGAACTACAGAATCCATGAAAGACTAACGACAGACTTCTCAAGACTCAGAAAAAAAACCCGAGACAGTATTTAAGAGAGTTATGATTTAAAAGGCGTTCACAATAAAAAAAAAAAAAAATCAGGCCTCTTGAGGTATTTTGATGGGGGACTTGGAACAGACTACCCAATATATTGCCTAGGAAAAGTGCTGTTTAACTTTTAACCTATAAGGGGTAAATAAAAGTGTGTCTTGTTTTCATCTTTGACTTCTGTCACTCATCCATACTCCTAACTTCTAAAATATTACTCCTCGACCCCATCTTTCCTTAGCACTCCGTTTCCTTGTACCTGCTTACAGCGCAAACAAGCACTCACAGGTACTGAGAAACACACATACAAAGACCAATAGCAGCACACAGGGCAGGTATGTATGTAAGAAATCAGTGGTTTCATGTGCTTTAAGTTACACTAAGGTGCATCGTACGTGAAATCTTACCTGAAAAAATGAATCCCTCAGCTGGAATGGCTAAGCCTTTTCCCAAGGGAACACTGCTGGCCATAATCAACCTTGGACAATGAAGCGAGGAGCTCCTAAATCTAAAAGTCTGAAAATAAATTCAGTCTCAAGAAATTGAGTGCAGAGGTGCACTCATGAAGGGCAGATGAAGGGAGAGGCATGTTCTTTTACTCATGTTTGGCACCCAAAATGTTTTTTAAAAAGCTATCTCCGACATTTCTATTTTGCTTCATAACATTTAGAGACAAACCTAGTATGTGGGGAGAAAGGGGCAAAGTTTAGACATATTTTTGAGCAAATACGAACAGTACTGCAGAAGTCTTGGATCAGTAATAATTATCCAATTGTAAGTGGACTATGGGACAGACTGACTCCTAGTCACAATGCAGCACTACTGAAGTTCCTCGCTTTGGTCACAGCCTCTCTACATTTTAACGCATTATTTTCAGCATCTCTTCCTTATCTTTTTTTCCATTAAAAAACCCACCGCTGAAGTCTTACTGCCTTTCCAGTGCTAAAAACTATTCAAGTAACTCTTAAAATCTTCCTTGAGAGATAAGCATTTCTAAAGCTTTTTTTTTTGCATAAATATTAGCTTTATTGGAAAATAGTTCACTTAACCAATCAGATTAACACACACCAAGTTATTCTAGTTCAAAACAAAACAAACTAACCTAAAATGCTTTGGAAAATAATCTGCTTCAGTTACAGTAGCAAACACATCATGGTAGCCTGAAACAAGTACTCAGGGGTGTCTTCATCGGCTAACAGGCAATCAATTCATGTAAACACAGAAAACACCCTGCAATATTTGTATTTATGAATGTACCTGGAGTACATAGAATTGTTTCTTTTTTTTTAAAAAATCTGTATAGAAATATGCACAAAACATTGGTTTACATATAGTTACAAGTTACGTAGATGTTTATATGATGGTTCATGCTTTTTATCCATATATTCTAATTTACAGAGTGTGCATTAGAACTAGAACTTTCTTAAGATGTACATTGTAATTATTTCATCCACATTCAGGATAACTGCACTAGAAATATGCACACGCACAAGTCAAATCTTTAACGATATCCAGAACTCTGCATAAGCTGTATTTTTATAGCATCTGCAGAGATCAGTGAAAGGCACCAATTCTTAAGATAACAAGTCGAGACCACAGTTAAGTTTTTAGATCCAAAAGGGAAGCAAAACCTAAGATTAAAATCTTGTTACTAGGTAATCCAAAAGGTATCAAAATAATGAAACAACTCTTCTCTGAATCAACTTTAAAAATACATTTCAGATTTGTTGAGAGTTTAGGTCAGATTTAATTCTTCAGTAAACAACCAGACCACAAGCCTCAGATTAACTTGAATCTTAAATACGGAAGGAATTAACATGCGTGAAGGCATACGTGCATTTTTTGTTCAAAACTATTTTCAATGCAGTTACTGCCTCTGCATGTCAGAACCAATTCCGTATTTAGTTCTGTGACTCATGGGATATGATCATTCTGACGTCACGCTATCGGTGGTATTTATTTCCATTTTAATAAGATGTTCTTCTCCGCACAGCTTTTGATAATCTGTAGCTCTATAACACTGCAACTCAGCCTGGTCACAAGCCATTTAATGTCCGTTCTGGACATGTCCTTCAGCAGTACTTCAAATATTTTACTTTAAACTGTCTATTAAAGATGATACCGCCTTCACAGAGCGGAACAGAAAGCTATACATCAATGGGACAGGAAGACATGAAAAAGCTTAAAGCGTGAGCTTTTAAGGAGAGAACAGAATCAGTTTAGTAACTATCAAAATAACAGTTTGGGTAGGCTGTATTCTAAGTCCTAGCCATAAAGGGTTTGGGGAACCTTCTCTCCAAAGATCAGCGACTGCCAGCTGACGTGTATATTGCCAAATGACCTTTAGGCAGAAGCGGCTCTACGTTTTAGGGCCAGCAGAGTAAAACAAATGGAGGGATGTTCATAAACAGAAAGGGGCCAATACTCCAGACTGGAAACGTTCTTCTGGCCACAGCTAAATTCTACATGAACTGCTAATTCATGCACTTCTAATTCAAAAGGAATATACAGCACAAAGTTAACTACACTGTCCAACCTTACATAAAACACCTGCACAATTGTCTAACCTTGTTTTACAGCTCTGCGTGAATGGCTGTACTTTGCATCACAGAAACAATCTTAAGATTAGAGACCAAATAAATGGAAAAACTTTGGGAGGGCTTAACATCAACTGTTAGAAAACAGAGACAAGACATTACAAAAATGGGGAAGCCAAGACTGTACACAAAATCGTAGTGTTCATACTGCTTTTCATATCCATACCTTGTAAGTCTGAAAATCATTTAATTACAAAACTTTAGGTAGAAAAATAACCTTAGATCTTGTCTACATGTCTTAACACGTATACTAGTATCAATTGTTTAGTCAAGATAAGAATGCGCTATTTTGAAATAAACTGCAAAGAGTCCATATAGAGAGCAGGAGTACCTTACTCCTGGCATTTTAGAGCAACATAGTATGGAATATTTATTCGTGGAGGTAAGTCAGAGCAGCTACTGTACTTCCAAATGGAACCCAACTTAGTTCACGTTAACTTCAGGCACAGCCATCGTCCTTGAGATGAGAGAAGCCAGAAGCAACAGTTAGCTAGACCTCAAGGAACTTCTCCTACGCCTTCAGGATACAAATCTTAAATATGATCACAGCATTTTCATCCAATAAAAGAATAAGCCAAAGAAAGAAAAATAAATGTAAACCAAGTTTATTTTGCTTTTAAGTAGTGTTCTTTAAGCACTACAGCATGGTAAACAATGTAAATTAGTATAAGTCATCTCAAAAGCCAGAGTTTTTTTTTTTTTTATTTTATGAGTTGTTAAAAAGATGCAGCCTATTCTAACAGGATAAATATTTTAACCATTTCACTTCGAGTTAATGAAGGCTCACAAATGAGCAACACTCCTCATTGAGGAAAACAAAAAGCTGTTGTCGACAAAGCGACAGCACACACACAAAAACAAAAGAACTGTGTAAAAATAACTAACTGTACTGTGTTCCCATACTCTTTAGAAGTTGCTTTACAATGGGATGATATGCACATGATCTTGCTGCAAACTTGCCATACAACTTGCAAATACATGTAGCCTATAGCCTTACCACTCAGTCCAAAAAGCTGCTAACCGATCAAAACAAATGCAGCACTATAATCCTCTGCTTAACAATTAATTCAATCTGGTTTACTCATTACCTTTTCTCCTAGGCTGCAGGACAGACTAGAAAGAAAATGATCCCGAATTAAAAAAAAAAAAATAATCGATACTCTTACAGGAAATTGTATTATTTTGCAATATAGTCTTTTACAAGTTATGTTTTGCCTATTTTCCCCTTAGCCACAAAATGGGCATGAAGTAATTACTTTGAAAATGCCTTAATTTTCAACTTCATGCAAATCTAAATAAAGATGACCAAACAAAAGCTTAAACAATGGAAGGATATTTCACAGAAAATTTCTTATACAAAAAACACATAAGAAAAAGGGCCACTAGGTGACATTTTAATTTACAAATTGGCATCATTTTGGTCAACAAATATCCAAGTGCTGTTTTCTTCTATCACAACAAAGTAGCTGTACAGAAAGAAAACTGCAAAACTTGTTTTATTATTATTTTTTTTAATCGCACATCTCCTCAGGAATTTCATGTGGATTAAGGATGCCAGGTACAGACATCTGAAGTTTATGCTTCTCCTCTTGAGCCTGCCGAAGGGCTGTTTCTCTTTCCTCCAAGAATAAGTCTGATGTGTCTTCTCCTGCAAATTCCTGTATAATTCACATAAAATCATTAGTTTATTGGCAAACGCTTTAGGCAGAGCAATAACCTTCCAAGATCCAGAATGACAGAGACGACATCCTCCCTTTACATTCCCTGCCAGGCTATTTGCTTGTTTTGCTTTCTGTTCCTAAGGTCAGAATTAATATAAAGGAACGCAGACTATTTTACGAGTTTCACTATGTTCTACAGAACAGGAATGCATAGAAACCAGTGTCTGCAGCGTATCACCATTAAAGCAGTATCATTGCAATTCTGAAATGCTTGACAATTGCAGTCTGAAAACTAATTAGCACTCTTTCCTACAGTCTTCCTGAATTCTAGCATCTTTAGAAAAATAAAAGCATAGCATTACTCTAGCAAGTTTCAAAACGCATCCCAACCCCAAGCAGAACTGAAACAAAATCTGGTTAAAAATCAACTTGCTTTATTTCCCATTAGAGTAAGTTTTGCAGCCACCTTAGACATATGAATCGTATGCACAGCGTAAAGCACAAGTGATAACATCTAAGCCTAATTTACAAAATCAAACCACATTGAAATAGATTACGATACACCTGTCGTGAAATCCATTTGACAGAGTTCTCGCTGTAATTTAAACAGCTGCAAAATAACTTGCATCTCCTAAACAAGCACTGAATGAACACTGTCCAAGCACTTTCCGACAATATCACCCTGCTGAATAATCATTTTTCATTTCTTGAAAACAAGAACACCAAACATACCTTGATTTGGACCAGGAAATCCCTTAGGTGTTCCTTGAAGGCAGGAATATCCTGGTTTAAACTGAAGAGTCCTGTTACAAACAGCTTAACCTGGGCACTAACAGAAAACATATCAGTTAGTATTTCAAGACATAAGACCCCACTTCAAAGTATTAAAGAATTGCGGCACACTTACTCTTGCAGGTGAGGAAACGCAGATTTGAGAAGATTAGCAACATACTCCTGAATAAACATTTGGTTGTTCACTGGATTTCCAGGGTTTAATGGAGTACTTATTTTTCCCTCTTCTACTAAGTTGAACATGTATGCAAGGATTGATGCATGCATTGTCAAACCTGAACAGATCAAAGTTATATGTATGCCGTTATTACTCAGAACAGGATGCGTAACAGTATTTTGATGTTCAAAAGGATTGTTTTCATCAAGCAGCACGCAAATATATATCTCTCTTACCAGCAGTGTGTGAGGTGTCTGTTACAACTGAGAAAATGTGCTGAAGGATATCACAAAAATATGTCTGATAGAAACTCTGGGCAGCAGTCTCTTCTTGTGCAACATTCTGCAGTAGAGTATAAAGTATCTGAAGTCCTGGAAAATATGCATTAAAAAAATGAAGTTACGAACAGAACAATAAGACGACCTCTCTGCATATTTCTGCCTTTTCCAAAACGATAGCAATATCCCAAGAAATTGTGATAGGCACCAAAAAGACGAGCATTACGTACGTAGTATGTACGATTTTCTCAGGCATTTCCTCAAGTAGCCACTAGAGGGCTATCGCCACATTTACATGGCATGCCAATTGTATTTACATGGTTAGGTGACAGAGGTGTAAAGAACCAATCACATTTATTAGGACGAATAAAGGTGAGAGAAACCCTCTACCAAAAGAAGTGTTTGCTAATTTAAGAAGGGAAAGTGTTTTAATTTTTAGAATTACATGACAACTTGATTTACTTTACTAGGTAAAATGTGACCGAAAGGTATGTTTTATCCCCATCCCTTCCAAATGCTGACACAAGACAATTGGCTAAAAACTAAGTGGCTTCACAACTGTTTTTTTTATCCAGTAGTCAAGATAGAGCACTAAGCTTGAGATCTTAAAAAATAATGTTTTCAGAATTCAGGACTTACATAGAGCCTCTCCTAGTCTCCGTTGCTAACTGTCATTCTGGAGGGCTTTTTAATTACTCAGGTCTGTTAAATAAAGCGATACACTCAGCTGCTCCATGAAACGTCACCTTCTTCACAATCTAAGGTGTTTCCCTTTCCTTATGCCATGGGCTCGCTCCCAGAGTGGGAGTTCAGCCCCCACCCCAAACATTCACTTTTCTGCTGGACTTGCCAATAGTTACTGAGGTATGAAGTCAAACACCACAGGTGGTACTACACAAGTAGAGCTGTAACACCAGTCTTAACAGCAGCGAGCTACTGCATCAGTTTGGCCATTTCAGAAAAGTACCAACCCTCACATGGAAAAGAACGCAAGCAGAAACTCTCTTACACCTACTGGAGTCAGACAGCATCCAAGTATTTCACAGCCCATCAACGTACACCTGGCTGACAGCTTACAGCTGAGACAGAAGAGTATTATTCTTGTGCAGATGCAGTACAGAATCATGTGACTAGAACAGAAAACGGCATTCTACCAGAAAATATCTGAAACCGCAAATGAAGTCTGCGTATTAAACACTTTCATTTACCTGTATCTGCAACATTTCTCATTGTGTGTTTGAAAGCCCAAATGATAGAATCCAGAACAAGTTTGAACTGTGCAGGTGGAATGGCCAGGAACGCTGGGAAGCAATGAGAATTTACAGCCTGGAGTAGCAAGAAGAAGTTTGTTCTATGTTCAGGATATTCTTCAAAGTCCTAGAAGGAGGGGGAAAAAGAAGTCAAGTTTCCCAATTGGTCCATCGTTAAGACCTTCAGTTAAGTAGAGTCAATAGCTGACACAGAACAGCATTTAGATCCCAAGTTTAAAATAACCTTAAATGCAAAGCAAAGGTTACATTTCCAGTGAACTTTTTCCCCACCAAAGCTTGATAAGACAATCTTCTAGAGTTACCCAACACTGACAGGCTGAGACACATTTTGTCAGCACACCACCTCAGTCACTGCTCAGTCCACAGACAGAGACAGATGGTCTCAGCACTGGGTAAGCACCTGTGTTGCTACGGGGGTACAACTTCTGGTTACACCCTATTGCGAAGTAGCCCTAATTCAGCTGGTAATGCTCAAGTATTATGCAAATGCATATTGCACACTATAGCATAAGAACCGCATTAGTGAGGAAACACTCGAAGTGACTGATCAGTACGTATATTCACAAGTTTTAAGTATTTATGAATTTTAGCAGTTAGTCTCACACTGACATTTGACTGAAATACACTTCTGCTTCCAGAAGTATGACATTCCAAGTCCCCAGAACAGAAGAATTACTAATGACAAACCAAGAGCTAAACAGAGAAATTTAAAGCAATGAGATTAGAGACATCTAACTAGACAGCCAGACTTCAAAACAAGTATGTTTGAGCAGAAATTTCTTCAAGTGCTGCAAATGCGCTCTGTGACTGAAAAAAAAAAACGGGAGATGATCCACAAGACACCACATACGGGAGTGATATTCACAGAAAGAAGGCATGAACCCCTACTTAATTTCTGTAAGATGAAAGTGGTGTAATAAACTCATGTTCACTACATACTGCCTCCCTTCGTTTCAAGAAAAGGCTGTCTTCCACTTAAAGATGTACCAACAGTCAAGATCAGTACTCTCATAAAACCCCAGTATTTTTTTTGGTCTTCAGTCACTATGGAGACACCTTATCCAGAGTTTACATATAAATACCTTGTTGATCATATTTAATGTGCACTCAAAAACAGCATCAAATATCTGAGGTATTTCAGCAGTAATGTGTCCACCCAGTTTGTTTACAATGATAGCCATAGTGCTAAGTACTTCGGGTTCTCTCGCAGCTGGGACATTTCTCTGGTAGTCAATGAGAACTGCATCCAACAAGGGAGGAACAAAGTTTTCGGCTACCTAATTGAAAGAGTAAGCCACAGTTATAACAATGCAGTTCTTGAACAAAGTCTCTAGCATAGAGTTTATAGCAAAGGCCATTGTTCAGTTACAGGGGATACTTTTCCTAAGAAAGTTGAAATACATTACACTTTCCCTAAGCTCCCCACCCTCTGTATCCATCCAGCAGGGCTTCCAATAGGGTTCACTTAAACCTTGATTCCCTCTAGGATTACTCTCGGCTAAAATTAACGGAAGCATCTCAAGTGTAGCTCAGGCTTACCTCTGTATGATCATACTTTCTCCTTTACATTTAACAGACCTCCTGAAGGAAGTTCCTGTGACCAACTGATTGAGTCAACAACAGAACAAAACCAGAATTCTTCCTAATTCTGTCTTACGAGTTATTTGTATAAAATGAACCTACTTACCATCTGAGGGTCATTGGACCTGCTCACCCAGCCAGAAATTAGTTTTAAAGTTTCCCTTTTTACAGTCCTCATACTTCTAATCAAGGGCTGCTTTGTTACCATTTCACCTGAAAAGTTTTAAAGCTTCAGTTAATCAGGTAAGGTAACAAAAAGATTAACTTAAATTGATATTACAAAACAGAGAATTCTTGATTTTTATATCCAAATTACAAAGCCTTCTTATGCTTATTGTGCAAATTAAAAAAACTACCTCCCCATTCTAGCTCCGTAGGTCCAAGCTGCCATTTAGCATTACAAAACTAATACTGACAGTACCCTACTTAGAGTTCATAAACAAACCCGCAACTTACTTTTCAAGTAAGGGAAATCACATATATTCACTTAACTACGTGGACTGAGCTTACATCTGGTTCTCATCGAGTGATTGGGGGGGGGAGAGAACAAGTAAATTCCTGATTTCACCTAAGAGAAATAATCCTTCCACTTGTCTTCGTGTGTAAAGGCCGCGCTTATCCTTAAGAAGCCTTATCCTTAGTTCAGTTTCTTACCCCCAAATCAATAGCTAACTCATTTAATCTTGTAATGAACTGCAGAAGCACATTCTGCTGAGATACCATAGGCCTAATTTATCTAGTAAAAATAGGTTAGGTAATTGATAATTCCTTCTCAATGATTGCAAGCCTGGTTTATCATGGCTTTCAGACATCTTCACTACAGTTACACTTCTGTAATAAGGCTATAATAAAGCTATTTAGTAACACAGTATCGTACCAAAACCCTGCCAACATCTTTTGAAAAAAATGAATGATTCTATTTAAAGACAGTCTTTTAATATTCAAAATTAGAGTAAACTAAAAGAACACGTGCTACAACTTTGTCTCAGCAAGATGCCTATTAATTCAAAGTAAGCATCTGTGGTGTTTTACATCCCTCCTAAACTTTCTTCTTATTTTTTTTTTTCCTCCCTCTAAAATCAGGAGTTCTTTCTTTGAATAAAACATCTGGTTAACAAAAAAAAAAGACCCCAAACCAAAACGTAAGCCAGCACTTTCAGTCATTCTCCACTTTCCCAAACAATACAATGAACGCAGTAAAATTAGCCTAATTGGAATGTACTCTAAAACCTGATGACACACACTGCTAACCCCCATTTTCAGGAAGAACGTGGAATTTCTTACCATTAGCCTGAATAGCTGCAGAAATATTTTCACTTAGGCACTTGTACACATTCAGCATATCTAAATAAATTCTTCCAAGCTGAATCACAAAGGGGTGGCCAACTGCTTTACATGCTCTTACATTGGTTTTCAGAATGCTACCAAGCTGCTTAACTGTTTCAGGATCCTTTAGAATATCAACATTCTGTTAAAAAAATTAAGAGTCCATTTAGTTCAGTGAATTAAAACTGCCCTTTAGCTTACAACAATCTTACACAGTGTTAAAAAAACATATCACTCAAAATTATGACTTTATATATACTGCTGTTTACTTCATAGCACTTGCCACTACCTCAATCAGAGAGACCAGATAAAAGTTCAATTGATTTAATTTTGCTCTTCTGCATAAGTGTTTTTGCTAGAGTGGTACAAGCATTACTCTAGTTGAAGAAAAAAAATCTAAGGAGAAATTAAGAAGGTGAAAACAGACAGAAGTGGTCCAAAGGAAAGGCAGTATGTTCTTGTTTTAAAAGGGAAGTCAGAATGAGAAAAGTAACTCAAGCTTGCTTAAGTTTTGGGATCTTGATTAGATTAACTCCAAAAGGGTTCTCTTGTGCAGTGCAAGACTGTTGTTCTTTAATGTGTGGAGATAAAGTATTTTGAAAAGACTGAAAGAAATGGAAGATAAGAGTAAGAAATAAGGGTGTACTTTAAGAGAATGACGGAAGAGAAAGGAGGAAGAGTCAAAAGTATTTCTAGCATTTTAACATCTGTTATTCGGAAAGAAAACCCACTTTTAAGTCAGGTGAAAAGGAGCCTTGGGGAAAAAAAACTAGTGAAACATATTCTATACAGCAACAGAATATTGTCCTTTACATCAGATTAAAACCAGTATTTATTTTGTCATTTAAGCCTCCTCTCTCAAAGCAACACTTTTACTGTCATGTCAATCGCTGCTTTAGCCATCATTTAATAAAGTCCACCGCAGCTATGTACACTTAATGTCGTGCCCATGTGGAAAAAATAAACCCAGAGCGAGAAACATTTAGCAGGTTTTCTTTACCTGAATACAGAATACGCTTAAAATTTATAAGCTTACTTTTGTTGCCTGTTGAATTATGCTGTCCCATACTTGGTTAGGTAGCAACATGTATTTTTCTATCAGATGCTCCTGCACAGTCTGGTCTGTCTGTGCCCCAATCATGTATCCTACTGCTTCATAGAATGTATGCACCTGATTGGAACAACAAGTCAAAGAGAAAGGTTAAAAAGGAGTAAGGAAAATTTTACACTGTTCTGAAATGACACATAGTGAAGGCTAAAAATGGGTTGCACTGTCTAAATAGGCTTTCCCCCCTTTGCCTTTACAAGATCCTTCTCTGTGCTTTTCCTTACTTCCATCACGTATAAAACAAACTCCATCCCCTTCCACTTCAAATGCCACTATATACACCTCAAGAGTCTTTCTTCACTTTGCTATCACATCCTGAAGCGAGCAAGTTCAGATGTATGCCATCTAACTCTTAACTAAGTATTACCAGAAGCGTTTAAGCCTTTTTTTTCCAGGTGCCAGAGCCACTCTGCCCAAAGTTTCAGTACATTACTGCAAACATCTCGGCATGTCGCATGTGCACACTACTCTCTCACCTCATGATCTCTGCCCTCCCTAGACGCAGGCGCTTTCAGATTGTTCCCTGCCTCCCTTCACAAATACAAGAGCTATAGGTATACTATTATAGTATAGATATTAGTCTTCACTGAATCTAATTTTGTGGTTCTGATTCAGGATCTTATTTACGTGTTAAAACATTCCAGAAATCAAAATTCCAACTAATCGCACTTTAATTCTCCATCCAAGCATTCTAATTGAGATCTCAGTAATGCAACCTGATCGTACTGTGGGTACCATAACGCTGTCACTAACAAAGAACTAAGGAATACAATTCCAGCCTTGAAAACCACTACTACATTTCAATATGAAGTAACTTCTGATTGGTCTTCAGGAACTATCCACAACCCTGAATTAAACATACCTGTTGTGGCTGAAGGTCACAGATGATTGTATTGATATTGTTCAGGATTTCATCAATAAATGGCATGACCTCTCCCACTTGAACCTGAACAAAATGTCGGCGGCATTTTTGTGCTATTTTTATGAAGGTATCACAAGCCATATCCTGGACGCCATCATGGGTTTCTAAATTAAATCAAGTCAGTTACTGCTTTGTATTTCTCCCCATACACGTGCATGTATGGGTATCAATTTATTTTTTTTTATAATTAAAACAGCGGGTAAAAAACAGAGAATTACCATGCATAAATTCAAACAGCTTGTTGACTACTGTCTTCAAAAATTTCCAGTGAGCTCTCAAAAACCGTGGGTATTGACCTACTATATACATTATATTTGATGCAATAATGGCTTTGTTGTCTTTTCCTCGCTTTTGTTCACAGAGTCCCAGGAGATCCTACAACACAACATAGTTTTAGTTTCCTCTCCAAGTTTGTCCAGTTCAATTAAAAGCACAAGATGAAGCATAAAAATCCTACAAGGAGCTGTATTAAAATAAAGTGGTTATCACCACCAAGTTTAAAGTCCAAGTAAAAAACAAACAAAGAACCCAAGTGGGTTAAGATTGAGGTAATGCAATTATTTAAGTTTCAACCAAACCAGGAACACCATGTTTTCAACTATGGAATCTCCATTTTAAATATATATAAAGATTTCTGCAGGGAGGACTTCAACGAGCCTCACAGCATTTAATACTGACCAAGCAGTTGATATCAATAGAGATTCCACATCAAATAAAAGAAATAAAACTAAATCTTCTGCATGATTTTATATGACTTGCTAAAGTAAGGTCCATTACTCTTGTGAAAAATGTTCTGTCCCTGCACTCTTTCCATGCACGTATTTACCAGAAATTCACTTTGCTCAATGAATATCTGGAAAAAGGCTGAATGGCAGAATGCCAGCTAGTTAAGCGTGGGTTATTTTGCCACTTTCCTTTATTTCAGCAGCAGTCCCTTTCCATCTCTTCTGCATCCCCAAAGAAAAATACTTCATCATAAACTAAATTTTATCCCCACAATTTTCACAGCAAAAAGGCTATTGGGATTAATGCATTGTTCATGGCTAAAGAATTTATCAGCCTTAAATTCAGGATATGCGATTAGTCATTAAGTTACTCTTATCAACTTGCTTGCTGTATGAGGTAACTTACAAAGAACATACAGCAGTATTTTTGTAAACTTAGTTTCTTGAGCATAAACTATGAAGTGTGACAAAGCTATTAGTTTTGCATCGTGGTACCTTAATTACTGTCACAAGGAATCTTTTTTCATCTTCCTCATGCATTGCTCCACTGATTGAGCCTATAGCCCAGCACAGGGTATTCAAATTTTTCCATGACCATTCTGTTCCGTTCACTTGATTGTGAAGTTTTTCAGTCATAATTCGTTCCGTGTCTGCATAATCCAGATGTGTAAGATAAACTGAAAAACATGAACATTAAACAGGCACACTGTAAAGCAACAACCTGGATCACAACTCCATAGGCAAAGTTAAGTTGGTTTTAAGAAAAAGATAAGTGATGTGAAAAGACTAAATCAATGAATGTCTCACATACCGCTCAAATCAGTAAAGTTGCTAAGTTAAATTATTAACAAAAGGCATACATACTGATGGTTTATAGGGAATGTGGGATTGGCTGCCTACAGGGGACGTTATACAGTGTGCAAGAAGTCAATCCATTTTCTTCTGCTCTTTATTTCAGTGTCATTAAGTTTGCTGGTTGCAATAACCAGTAGAGACGGTACTCCTAAACAAGTCTAGGTGGGACGATTCAAGCATCACAACTCACATCAATTCACTGATAGAACAGTCACAGTTGAACGCGAGACTTCTAATGATAATAGTATACACACGCTAAAAATAAAACATACTTGCAACATTAAATGCTATTGAAATACTGATTCTGGTGGTGTTCTTCAGTACACTCACAGCTTGCCTTTTTTTTTCCTACATGATTTGTAAGTAATTGCAGCATTTGTACTTTCAAGCAAACTCATTCTAAGACCTCAGGACTAACTCGGGACAAGATTTTTGACGCTTAAGTTCAGGCTGGAGTTTTATGTTTTGTTTAAGGATACTACAGAAGTTTTTTTAAAGTATTCAGACTTGTTGAAGGAAGAAATCATTTTTGCTGAGAAGTGCTTGGTCTACACAAAACTACAACTACAAGGGAAGTAATAATAACCAGCAAGTCCACTTCAGAGAAATCCTTCCAATTTAACAGCCTTCTGACAAAACTAAGCTTTCATTGGATCTGAAACATTTTGGTAAAGGAATATCAAAAGGTGTTGTTCAATGGGAAAATGCAAGGGACAAAAATTAAGTAGCGTATTACTACTTAACCAAGTTATACAACAACCTGCTTAAAACAGACGGCTTCAGACCAACGCTGCCTCTTCCCTTTCAAGTTCCATGTCCCACTCCCCACTGATAATCATTTTACCCACACAATACTTCAAATCATAAGCTAACGTTCTGTAACATACATGCTGCTGATGCACATACCTACAGCACAAAAATATCAGCTAGTACACTTACCCAATGTTTCTCTCATATTTTTATACAAGTTTATGGAATCTGTATCCTTCATGAATTCTCGTACTACTTCCCCTTGATCATTTTCCACAACTAGGACTTCTTCAGGTTTAGCCATACGGCTAACCATTAGCAATCGAACCTGGATGTTGCAAAGGAAAGTTAAAACTGCATCAAACCGTAACACGAAAATACACACCGAGCTCCACGGGTGTTTCCAGAGAAGTCTGACCCATATAAAGGGTATATCCAGCACTTCATGAGATTACCTCACATTAAGATTCTAGAGACATGTTAACTAAGAAGTCATTAATAATAGAGCCTGCCGATTTTTCCCTCTCCATGAACAAGCTGAGTGGTTAAAAAATACCCAACCTACGAAGTATACTTTCTAGAGCTTCAAAATGCATATGTCATATTACAGGTCTTTTAAAGACCACCGTTTTCATACACACCCTTTTTTTCCCTCCAACTGTAACACTCCAGACTTAATCTGTTTAAAGAAACAGTTTAAAACTTTTTTTTTTAATTAAGTCTTACATTTGTAATAAGTATCTTAAAAATACCTGAAACACAGTATTAATATTCCTATCATATACTGGTGTAATCTTAAAGTATTTTCGCAGTTGCAGCGCATTAAATAACTAGAGTTGAATCAATTACCAACTACTCAAAACAAGAAAAGTTTTCATATGTCACACCTTACATGAAGCAAAATCTCTTAATTCAGGAACATTATCTAAGTCTTTACAGTACCTTTACTTAAGCATGGATTACCTTGGACAATACAGGCAAATAAAGCTGTCTTCTTGGAGGAACATCAAAGTGTTGACTTCCCGAAAGCAAGGGAGAAGCAGATGTTGAAAACGGACTTTCCCTGTAGAGCTCAGCAGCTAAATGATTCCAATATTCAAGACAAATCTTGAAAATTTCAGTTTCTTCAACTTCTGATACCAGTAACATATAATGAAGAGCCTGGAAAAGTGATGTTTAAACATCCAGTTACTAATTATTTTTGCAGATAAAACCACATTGCTTCAAGTGCAGTTATCCAAATATTGATAAAATGCCAAATTAACACAAAAGTTAGGAACACGATGTGTTAACATTGCAATGACATTGCTTACAAGTCAGAGTTGTGCCCGGCAGAGCAACTCAAAACCAAAGTGCCCTGTCAATTACTGTTATTTTCAAAGTGTTTATCAATTCTTAAATCCAAAGTAGCCTAAAGACATCTTAAAAAATGCCACAGCCAAATCAGCCTGTTTGTAAGTTATCAAACTCTCAGCCTCTGGAGCTTCTGGAAGGCACTTTGCTTTAGAGCCTCAAAAAACCCTCAACAGCTCGTTTCAATGACTGCTATTCTCAAGACTATTACTGCTACTTTGTTCCAGATCCTCATACCCTGAAGAACTGAAGGCAACCATCAAAGCCATCTGTTCACTTGCTTTCCACAGAAGTCATCTACCAGAATATTTTCAACCTCTTTACTGACAGAGCAGCCACAGCAGACTGAAAAGGGAAGGCCACTGATGCAATTCTGGCAGACTGAGATACCAACCATAAAAATTAGAACTACACAGCCAAACATTTTTTTGCCCAGCTTATTTTTCAGTCTCCTGGTGAAAGTTATCAAAGCAATAGCCCACCAGTGAACTAACAGAATGAAAGAATGAAATCTGAAAACGTTTTCATAGCTTAGGTACTACAGCAAGTCAGAGCATTTTAGACAGTAAAGACGATGCAGCATCTGTATCTACAATGTCCAAAGAGGGATTCAAAACAGCCATACGTTGTCTTACACACATCATTTGTTCTTGGTAATTCCACTTGCAATAACTCACGTAGCTTTCTTCGCTAGTCTACACAGCTCCAATGAATCCACGCAACAATTTCAAAAGATCTGATACATCCAAAGTGCAGGAATAGACAGGTTAGAATGACATAGAACTTTAAGTGACTGTAACTGCGTTCTATTACACTGCAACTTAGAAAAGTGAAATTTGCAACCACTTTAGGCCAGCCTAAGAACTTTGTGGAACATTTCAACATCCTATACAACACTCTCAGTCGTTCAGAACTGAGTTTTACGGATGTCAGTTTTGAAGAAGAATTTAACATAGTTTATACCAGACAAGAGAGGAGGCCAATACCTAAAAACTGCACTCCAACTTACACAGAATTGAACAGGACATGCAACAGCTTCAGCCCTTTACACAGGTCTTCCTAATAAAGCCTCAACATAGGTAGAAGCTTGAGCTGTGCTCCCAAAATTCAGTTATTTTGAAAGCTTACCACTTGCAAGCTCAGGAATTATCTGGGACCTGCTGGATAGTTGTTCTTTTTAAATTAAGAGAGTGATACTCCTCTTATTCCATCTTCTAAATAAGCTACAATTTGGTACTTGCAACCAACTTACTGCAGAGGGCTTCCTCCAGAAGAAATGTATTGAGAATACTAGCTAGAAAACAGACTAGAATTCAGATGGACATTTGTTAGATTCGAGCTAATCCACTGGCAAGATGTACTTCCCCCTCCCAATGGAACCTGGTCTCCAGGTTTAAACTGTAGTTTTGTTTTTCTCCCTCAGTCTCAGGGCAGTTCCCTCACCTATCACCCCCGTACCTGCACAGGGCTTGATTCTGGGCCCAGAAAGCGGTGCTTCAAGGGGGTTTGGAGCCAGTTTCATCCCCTTGGAGCTCAGCAGTGGGAGGAAGCTAGCAAAAAAAGTCACCACAGAACAGCCCACCCTCAGCAAAAGTTATATTCACAACTACAAAAACACAACAGAAAAAACCCTAATGTTGTTACCTAGCCTCACTACAGCATGAGGTGGTACCCTGAGCGTTTAGTAGCCACCTAGAATTTAAGCCTTTCCAACCCTTCATTCTTAGCTGAATTCCCAATAATTTCCACAGATCCCAGTAATTTTGACAGTGAAGTTGCACTGTACTGTCAAAACTGAAAAGAATGCAGCAGTCTCCAAGAAAAGAAGGCAACAAGCAGAGAGGAAGGACAACTGTAAGTCTTATACTCAGCAACTGCTGCAAGATAGCTGATAATTGAGGCCTGGAGGTCCTCCTCCAAGACCAGTACTACTACAAAATAAAGCACACAGTGTCATTTGGTAGAGCTCTGCCATTAAGCGTTACTGGCATAGTCTTTATTACATAGAAACAGAGCATCATCCTTGAGGATTATATTTACAGCCTTTCAGTTAAACTTTGGGAAATGGCAAGTTAGGCAAGAAACCACACCAGGATAAAGCACTGAACTACAGCACGTGCCATACCCTAGAAACCAGCTTTGGGTGCTGAATAAAAAAACTGAACTGCTTCACACAGACTGATGAAAGTCAAAGCAACACCTTCTCTACATGAGAGTTAAACACAAAATATGGTACGTAAAAACCCACATAAAAAGAATATATGAAATTATTTTAAAGCAGTATCTAAAACTTTTAAGGAAGAACAAACAAGAAGAGGTAGAGAGAGGAACTTATGTTCTTCAGACATTGTATTAGTAGTACAGGATCCTGAAAATAGTGCCATTAAAGTATACTAGGGTGTTTTGGTTTTTTTTGTATTATTCATGTGATTGACTAATTATGTGAAGGAAATAGGAACATTTTTTCCTTCTTACCCACTATAAGTACAATGATCTAAAAATTATATTACTATCACATCCTTTGAGTGTGAGGACACACTTGCTACGTTTTGGAACCGGACGAACTAAGCAACTTACCTCCATTAATGTTTCCCTCAGATTTAATCTTTTCTCTATAAGTTGACCGTGTTCCTTAAGGAAGGTGCAGAGAAACAAACTGAGATTCTGAATGAAGTTCTGTTCATCATCTTTTCCATTTGAGTACGCAAGTCGGATATTGGTATTTAAAGGAAGCATCTAGCAAAAAGATTAGAGACATAATCAAGAACTTCCCATTTTACACAAAAGTAGAACTACTGCATGTTAACAAATATTTTGTCCTCTGCTTTTCATGGCATCTCCTCTTTACAGAGCCTTCTTACAAAAAAGTCTTACAGCTCCTTCAATTCATGCTTGATCCCAAGACGGACAGTAACGCGAAATGCAAACAGGTACACAAGTTCTGATGAACTAATAAACTTTTTCCCCACCCCTTGTAACAGTAACTGTAAACATGGAAAGTATACCTATCATAGACATTTCCAATTGGCATCAGGCAAAGATGTTCAAAAAAAGTGTTTGTTACCTCTCCTTAGCAACATTAAATTTCAAAGCATTACATCATCATAACATTAGAACAACGTGAAAGACCTTCTCCATAATATTTAGAAATTAGCAAGGAAGACTCTGAAGGATACTGGAACACGGTTTTCAGTAATCTTGTAGAGATCTCTGGCACCTCTTAAGAGATGTGTTGGCTTTTAAATTCTATCATTATACAAACAAAACATTTTCAACACTGTCATCAAGTAGTGAAGTATATTCTTTAAGTCAACACTATTAAGCTATAGAACAAGAGAGAACAAAGTTTAACACTTTTGCTGCTGCCAGCTTTTGCATTGTTTTGATTGTTCTCCAACTTCATTTTACAAAGTTAAGACAGAGTCAGATATTTGCAATAAATGCAACAGTCTGCATCAAATTAATACGCAATAGTCATGCTAGAAACCTGCAGGTTGCAAAACATGCCAAATACCCAACTTGGCATTCAACTGATGTTTTGAGGAAAAACTTAGGCCAGATAGACTGGCATTTAGAATCAAGAGTGTCATCTGTAAGAACCGAGGAATAACGTTCAGCTGCCTAACACAAAATAACTTTGGTGTGTGTAAAAATCTGCCTTTAAATTTAGCTATAACTAAAAATCCTATAGCTCCACTTGAAGCTGAGGGGAACAGGGGCATTAAAAGAAGGATGCCTGTTCTAAAGAACCTCTTAGATAGATCAACATTGCAAAGAGAGGAAAACAATTGTCAAAAAACCTTTGCAACTGTTCACTGAATATGCAAATACAGTGAGGAATGCTACACGGTCATATATCTGGATCTGAACTGCTCAGAGGGGAATCATCAAGTTATATAACTTTAAAGCACAGCTTTTTATGACAAACGTTTCTATTAGTTTCAAAAATTAAATAGCAACTTGCAGAAGTCAGGTCAGTTTAGGTCTTACAAGTCATGCAGTATGTATTTTGCTGCATCTCTCTCAACTTTTCCCATCAGACAGCCCCAGTGCACAAAACCCCTCTTAAATTAATCAAAACAAATCAATGCAGCTGTGATCTAGATTCAGAAAAATACACCTAGCATCTTCTGATCAAGTCATAAATACCACTGAAGAATAGTACTTGTCTTATCAAGATCTCTATAATGAATATAAATTTGTTAACTGAACTAACCTCTGCAGAAATCTATTCTGCAAGATGAAACAGTCAAGAGATCTATTAAAAACATTACCTGTTTTAATTGCATCATGGTCAATGTAAAAAGTGTTACAAACTGTTCTTCATACTGGCTGACACTGACACCTGCAATCTCTGTGAGGCACTTCAAAGAGACGTTTCGAAACATGGGAACATTTAAGAACTATTGAGAGACGAAAAAAATTAAGAGTATTACAAGTGTGTTGCATGCTAAGCTTTTTTGCAACTTTTCTTTAAATTTAAGAGCCGTCAATTTTTGCATGAGTACCTTGTATATTAGTGTGCTGATTAACTTGGTCTCGAATATATACCCCAGAGGAATCCAGTTCAGAAATCGTAGCAAAGTTTCCAAAGTTGCATGAACTAAGGGAGCATTTTGGGAGTTTTCCTGTAAAGAACCATTAGTGTTTATGATATTGTTAGGCACGACTGGGGAATTTTTAAAAACATCACTAAAAAAAAATAAGACTTACCATCACAAACTGACACAGCTGAAATATCTGAGAGAATTCATTGCACATGCTGTAAAAAAATAAGTTAAAAATTAAGCATTTGCACATTCCATAAAAAAAACCTATCCACTTTAAATCTATGCTCACAGAACAGGTCCTGAAGACCTATGTCCATGGAGGCATTCACAAGCCACCTGGCTTCTACCACTTTTCATGGTAATAATGCATACTTTGAAGTAGCTTAAGTCTGTGCCTGCAAATAACGCTGAATGCGTTAAAAAAGTTAAAAAAGTAGGACCATCAGTCAACAGATGCTACTTGCAGTAAGGCAGAAATATCTGTGTGTACAAAGTAAGTTTGGTATCAGCTAACAGTACTGCTTTAAAGAAAAATCAGTAACCACTCAGTTGCAGAAATAAAATTAGGCAGCTGTCAGTGTTCACTCAAAAGCTCAAAGCAAGAGCAACTATTTAGCAGCAAGCACAAACTCTACCATGTTTATTAAGACTTAAATATATATACTTGCCTGTCTTTCAAATGCTTAGCTTTTACTTGAGTAATCTGGCCACTGGAAAAATCAAATACTTCTTCACTCAATAGTTTAAGGATCACCATATTATTCTGACAAAGGCTTTCACTAGTCCTGCTTGCTCCCACAATATCACTTATAAAAGTTGGCCAGTGCTTTGGCCATTCCTGTTTCAGTATCTGAAAAGTCAAGCATCCATATGTTAGATACACAGGCAAAGCCAAATGCTTCATAACAAGATTTAAAGCTTTATGAACTCTAGCTTACCTGAACAAGAATCATATTCAGTTTCCCAATATATACTTTCTCTTTCTGAAGAAGAGAAGAGAAGTCAGGTTATGCATAATATTCCCTTCCCTCTTCCTCCCCTGAAAAGGATTCACTTACTTCTACACATGTTGGATCAGACGAGGTCTTGATAATTAGGCCGACAACATATTTTTTAATACCTGCAGAAGAGTTAGGAATTTATTTTCAACTATGCCAGATACCACAAGTGTAGTAATAAATATTTTTGAATTCAAATTCTTCACAGGTTTTTAAAAAGAAACACCTTTAAGGAACATAAATGCATGCATCAGTGAGCATCCCTCTTGACTTGTGTGCTATTAAATCCACCTGTGTATCAGTTCTGCAAGAGGGTATTTCAGATGTACAAAATAGCTTTACACAAATTATTTCAATAGAACAAAAGGAAAACAGACTAAGGATTAGAGTGTACTTGTAGTAATTTGCAGATCAATCTAGCAGCTTCCTACATGCTGCAAGAAATCACAAGAAACCCTGCACAGCACTGTCTTAGGCTGATGATCGAACGATGGCATCCAGCACTGTCCAGACCCCAACCACGTATTGCAGTAGGTACTTACAAATGCTGCTGTAGAGCTCCCTCAGTGAAACGTATTTCTACCCATTATGCATTTTCAAGTCATACCTAACAACTCCAAAGTTGGCAGATAGATTCTTACTGTCTCAGTCAAATGTTTACAATGGAAAAAAAAAAACAACCACAAAACGAAAACACAAGCAAGAGAGTCCTCCATCTTCTTTGAATAATGCTTTATTAATAAAAAGGGAACTCCAAAAATAGAGCTTTCTAAGCATGACTCCAGTTTTAATGCCAACTTAGCTATTATTGCACAGGAAGCTTTGGTACATCACCTTCACTGTATGTAAAAGTTCACATATGCTCCAGTTTACCTAGATGATCCGTTTTAAACACAGGAATTTCTATGCACAGCATTTAAAAGTGAAACAAGGTGCCAGAGCTTAGCAAAGTTTTCCCTGCACAATCTTAGAAGAACAAAACTGAAAACTATTTGTCAACATAGTACAATGCACTTGGACTACTGTGCTACTACTGGCACACGTGGATGCTGCAGATAACAAAACTTTTAATAGTTATGGTTTATGTTAATTTAAGCAAAAAATGCAAAAGCAATTTGTCAGCTGGGGGCACAGACTGTATTTACATCACTCATTTTGTTGTGTTACTTCTACAAATGTTTTTAAACTACTTTAGAGTTTTCAGCTCAAAAAAAAAAAAAACCAAAAAAAAAAACCCATACTGTAGCAAGCTATAATGCCTGAAGTTTCATTTTGCCACCTAATCCTCAGCTCCCTCCTCACCACTAACCTATCAATGCTTGAAGACATGGAAACAATGACTTTCCAAGTGACTTTTCATCACAATATATGTATCTAAAACCATTCTGTACAAAAACATTTGACTCCAGATCCTGTGTGCATGTCTTTTCTTGTCATGAACTAGATGAACATTACTAATAGTTCTACTTCAACATAGCTTTGACATAATGATCGATCTGAGCACATCAGGGATTAAACACTTTCAAATTGGGCAAGCATTTTCTTGTCATAGTGAAATTTTACAATAGGTGTATGTTTTGCTATTCAACTTGATGAACCCCAAATCTGGTTTCAATCTTTTTTTCAACAAGACAGTCAACTGACTCATGCAGACAAAACTAAGAACGTCTTATGCTCAAGATGTTTTGTTTTCCCCTAGCCACTCTTCTAAATTTTAAAACTTTTCTAAGATTTCATCAGAATTAGTAAATTTTTTTGCATTTCAGGCCTGAGCAACAGGATTAAACAAAACAGTTTCCTAATTGCATTCTCACAAAATCTGGAAAAACAAGGTCTAGACTTTGAGCCATTAGATACATACTAGACAGGAGCTGTTCTACAGGTAGCTCCAATTACAAATGAAACTACACATCATTATCAACTGGGATTAATTCACACACTACTCCAGAAAAATGGTCATTAACAAAATAAATATCGCTGTCAGTCACTGGGTAAGAGCTATTACCAAGCACTAGCATTAGTCTGACATCATAGACATGTCCTAGTATTTTAAAGCTAAAACACACACACTTTGCTGAAGCATTACAGTAATTCAACAAATGAGATATGAAAGCCCCCAAAATAGTATGGAAATAGGTTTGCAGTGCCAGAAACTAAACTGTTGTAACTGTCTGCCAAACCACTAAGGGAAGCCTACTGGTGCAACTCTTTGCATTTCAAAACAGAATTAGAAAGTGAGTATTTTTCTTAGACTTCTGACTCCAAAGCTGCATATTTTCCATCTTGCCACATCAATAGTATTCTGCTGTTTAGTTACAACTTGAATGCTATGCCACCATCGATCTGGCCTTGATATCAGCAGATGAAAACAGCTGCTCGGGTCCAAAGCTTCTCCATTGGAAAAAAAAAAAAAAAAAGTGGTGACCACAGCTCAAAAGACAACCTAAAAAATTTGCTAGTTTTCACTGGTCATGCTTCAGGTTAAGATCTTCCATCCACTGAACAAAGTCATATTCTTGATCCCTTAAAAGCAGCAGCAATCCAATTCTCTAATGCTTTTTTTGACCTAAATTGCATTTTCACTTTTTTTTTTTTACTGAAGCATTGCGGTTTCTGCTTCATATTTAATAGCTCATTTCCTTATCATCCCACAGGAAAGACAATTCTCAGTAGAAAAGAGATATTTCAACTTTATACTGAGAAAAATCAACACATCAGCTAGTTACCATTTCTCAGCAGGTCATGTCCAAGAAACTGTTCAAGGGTAGCAGATTTTAGCAGGATTTGCTAAAATCAGTGTGTTTTGAGAACTTAAAAAAAGAAGTGTTATTTTAAGGAGGCAGGCACATGACATGCACAAGCCACACAACCACTGCCTCAAAGGTCTCCTTCAACCACAGACACAGCTGAACAAGTCTTGAAGATGGCAACAACACAACTGCCAAGTTCAGACCCTTCATTGAGCCAAACAGGAAGATACAGACATTCCTGGAAAACAGACCTTGAAATGAGAGAGAATTTAAAATAAATAAATAAAAAATCACAATACTCAAGACACACATAACATTCTTCAAGGACCATCCAACATTACAACTACACTGATCTCACGACAACCTGTGACCAGAGGTAACAGATTTATGTTGTCCATTTCAAAACTTTCATTGACACAGCACTGAGTCTTAGCACCCACCCAAGAACTTGTTCAGAGGCTGAACTACTAGAAAAATAGTGTTACCAAAAAAGTTCAGTAGTTTTAAAACTGTTTTGAAACCTAGCTTTCGCCATCTTAGCTCCCTGAACCAGTTCACTAAAGGGCCAGAGAAGCACCAGAGAAGCTCAAGGACATCAAAAAGTGCACAGGTGAGGAACACCTTTATCCACAGCAGTTAAGTAGTAGATCAACCTAGCTCCAACATCAAACTATGTTCTAATTATCAGAAAGGCTAGACATCATCACTGTCAGAAGGCCTGGACTGGCGCCACTGTTAGCATTTTCTGGTAAGCAAAGCACTGAAAGTACTTTTGTACAAAGTACAAAAAAAAAGGAGGACAGAACGAGGACATTAATTCAAGGCCTTTCTGGATGAGCATTAGATACTGTAGTCCCTACATGAAATTGCTCCTCTACAGAGAGGCAAACATATAGTAAAATTGAAACACTTTCCAGAGGCAAAGTATTTTCACAGGTGACCCAAGCCATGCAATGGTCAGAGCCAGACTGGGACAGTGAGGAACATCACATTATCAAACAGTAGTAAATTCTCCAGTCTAAACTTGGTGTGAAATATCCTTCAGTTTAACCTTTGGACATGCTTTTAGAAGCAATTACATCTCCTCTAGGCTGTGTAAGCTGAGCTCAGAGGAGTTCCTATTGTGACTGAATACAGCATGTTACCATGCATGCACAGTGTTGGCAAGTACGCACCTGTAGACAAAACCACTTCTTGTACTTAAGACATACAGGCATATCCTTTTATGCAGTTTCAGTTTTCACAAACATTTAATAAGCATTGAAAATTATCGTAAGTGGTGCTGTGGATGTGAGTTTACACTAGTTTACTAAAATTAATAAATTCTCCGCTTATGTTAAAGAGGCATAAGTGAAGGAGGTGGATAATGTAACTCAGGAAATTAACATTATTTTGCAACCAAGATTAGAACTTCAAATCCTAAAGCTGAGTTGTCACCTCCAGGGATGTTGTATGCATACATGCTTATAATAAACGGTTTGAGTAGTCCCAAAATGTGGTCAAAATACTACCTTATCTTTAGTCTTAAGAAACAATGCTATCCCGTATTGTCCCACAAATCATCTTTTGCTATTAGTGGTGAACCTGATCAATCAATTATCTATTCGCTTTTCAGCAGGAAAAAACCCAACTAATTAATGACTACTCTTAAAAAGGGCATAGAGCTTGTCTTGACACATACTCACAGAAGTGCCATGTAGCTCATTACACAGAGAATCAAAAAAACTTCTTTGTGAAGCAGGTCAGAAACTTCCATTAAAATATCTAATCACACCACAGAAAAAAAAAAAATCTTGTCTACAGCAGCTTCCACTGTATCAGAAGCTTTATACTGAACTCCAGGACCTTCCTGTGAGCCACGAAACCACATCTCTCTGAACACTTTTTTTCCATTTCAAAATGAGAAAAGTTGTACAGACAGTTCAGGTTTCATAATGAAGAAGTACTTATCCATTTCAACTCAAACACTCCAGACAAGCTCACTCAATTCACAGGAAAGTAATTTCATTTTACATTGCAGGATTAATGAAATATATCACTAAATTTAAAAACCAAGAAGCCTTTATTTCAGGCAGGTTTTCACGCTGTAAGAGAAAATCCTATTGAGACCACAGCACTTTAATCAAATGACATCCTTTATAAGCATTATTAAACAATCAACTCTACAGAGTATCAGGAGTTTAAAGCAACTTAGTATCACCTCAATAAACTGGGAATTCTTACTTGAGAATGATAGTACAATACTCTGGAAATAAGCCAAGTTCACCACTGTATGGGATGTTCTGGAATATGCCACCCGTCTTTCACTAAGGCAGCCTCAGTAAGGTTTGAATGAAAACCACACTACATCATTTTGTATTCATGTAAGAGCAATCCAAAGCATCATCTAAATGTATTTTAACGAGGAAGTCTAACCCATTGCTATGGTCTACTGCTAAACATGTCTGAAGGCTGAGCGTGCAGGCCAGGCACCTCACTTAACTCAATTTTACCAGTTCTGTGTCCCACAAATTCCACTTTTGTCTAGAAAACCAGGTCAGCAATTGGTTCAAACTGCTAACTCCAAAAGCAAACAAAAATTCAAGAACAAGAAAAAGCAGAGTAATCACATGAGTATTTTTAGCAGTGTAAATTGTTTTGTCCAATTCCTGGTTTAGAATTATAGGCAGATACAGATGAGCTTTCCAAAACTGCCTACAATTCTCAACCCTCAAAACCAAAGACACCCGAGGAACAGAAAAACTTTTAACGAGTTAAAAGGTACCAGGGCCAGCAGAGCTCAAGACTAAAAGCTATTTTAAAATAAAAGCAAACTTAAGAATGGAGTTTCAAGTCCAAAGAACACACTTGAAGAAAACATATTTTCCTACTTGCATTTGGAATTCCAGGCTGGAAGCTAAAACCTCCCAGCATTCAGACAGAAGCGGTAACAACACCCTGGCTAACCTCAAGGCCCCACAAGTCACTCTGATGTACAACCTGAGGTACAGCTGGGACAGGGGGAATACACAAAAAAGGTTATAGTGTTCAGGCTCTGTAATTAATGACATCATTCTATTCCTCCAACAATTTTCAGGCAGGTTGTTTCAACAACTTTTTCACTCACTGACAGCTCCATTCAGCTCCGCTCTTAACTTCAACTCTCAAGCACGGCTATTGTTACAAAGGGAAAACATTTTCATAATCCGTAATCCATAAATGGATTTAGTTCGTCTTAACCAAAATTTAAGATTTGTCAGCTGTATTTACTACACAAATCAAATTAGACATGCTAAATTTTACATATAAGAGATATATATTTCTAGGATAAGACAAAATTAACTGATTTATAACCTGCATGAATTACTTGGTTACTAAGCGTTACTTTGTTATATTGAGTTTCAGTTTCCTGCAACCATATTTCACTGGTTATACTTCAAACAGGAAAATCCTGTCAGCTAAAGGAATGACTGGAGTCAGAATCAAGGAAACCTCAGTTTAACCAGTCTTCTTATCTCCCAGGTAATCAAACTGTCTGAATGAGTTCTGGAGCAGTTCTTTTGTACTAGCCAGTATCATCAGCCAAAAAAATAAAAACAACCAACACCACCACAGACAAGATGAAACTGGATTAGAGATGAAACATTGATTCTCCCTCCTACACCACTGAAGCCAAGATGGATCAAATGCCACAGTACGCTAAATATATTTGGTTCCTCTTCTATTCATGTAAAGGAGAAACCAGACAAGAAAAAGCCAACTAACTCAATTCCCCTAAAACGTTAGGATAAAAGTCGATTTCACAGTTTTATTTTGGCTCTGTGAAAGGGAAAGTATTTTAAAAGGTTGAACTAAGGGCACACATTCATTAGGATGAAGGATTATTTTTTTTCTTCTGGAGTCTTCAAAAGTACAAGAGTCAGGGAAAAGAACAACAGAACGCTTAAAGTTGATTGCACAACTAGACAGTAACTTTATTTTGCATTGTAAGGTATAGAGCTATAGTTATTGCATCTTCTCAGATGACAGGAACCAGTCAAACAGTACTACTGTACCTGCAAACAGTCAAGTAACAAAAATCTAAAACACCAACTCAAACATATCAGTTCCACAATTCATTTAAGCCATGTATTATCTTTGCATCTCAATAACAGATGAGATAACATGACCCAAAGCACAGCCAGCATCCTCTTCCTACCACCACTATTTCTGATCTATTTTATGCATTAAGAACATGACTTTTTAAGACTTATAATTACTGAATTGTATTCGGTATTTGGCACTTGTTCAGTTTCAAACTATCAAGTAAGTCTATCTCTCTGACAGCTCCTATTCTACTACACCTCACTTCACGAGCAGGCAGTAGTAAACTGAGTAACTGCTTCAGACTTCGACTCCTTACTTTCTTCCTGCTCTGCTTGCACAGCCAAAAACATTAGGGAGAACAACTTCCAAATGCTGAAACTAAGTGCTCGTATTCAGGATTGCAACAAGGTATGAGCAAGTCGAAATTAATTATTAAAAGCACACAGAAGACAACTTCAGGGTGCTCCCTTAGTTTCTCAAAAGGACATAGTTGTGTTTGAGCCTTAATTGAAGCTGTTTCCTAGAAGCCTGCAAGTCTGCTTCCAACAGCAGAATGTGAAATCTTGCTTCCACTTCCAAGAAGAGCTATGCTTTATATGTCAACCTACAGTTGGAAGAAGTAGGGGGAAAGGCGAGAAGAATAATCACAAAGATGTGGAAGTCTCCCTCTAGACATTTGTTTTCATTAACATTTACAATTACGTTTCAATCAATATAGTTTCAGAATCTAAGCACTGGCAGTAAAAATTTAAAGCATAACTTAGCATTGTTAATAAAAGCTCACAGCAGAACACAGAAATCTGGAATAACTTTAATGAGTTCCAAAACTGACTTTTAGTAAAAAGCAAAGTATAGAATGGTGACAAAGTTCAGTGTCAAGAATATAAAGTAGTTGTATAATGTTCTGAAGTCCAAGTTACCATGACTTGACAGAAACTTATGTGAACAAGCACTAATCCTATACCATAGAGGTACCTCCACTTACTATAGCTAGCATCTAAAATTCAACACACCTTGCAAACTATAGGGGAGAGAGGGGAAAAAAAAAAAACCCAAAACCAGACCACAGCATTTATTTTAAGACTTCCAGATTCCTTGCAGTGACAGAAGACTGGGGTTTGCCCTACACTGTGCATCCAGTTACAGCAATCTAGCTTCATATACACTTAGATGAATTAAAAGTGGACTTTGTAGTATCTCATTGCCTAAAAGAATGAATGACCATTAATAGGTAAGACTACGTGTTTACTTAGTGTTTCTATTTTGTAAGTATTTATGACTGCTTATAATTTCAGAAAAGTCACATAAACCTACATATGCTACCAGACGGACCACAGTCTACCCAAAAATGACAGCACACTGGTGGGGCCGCACACATAGCCCAGGCAGGCTGAAGAGAGCCTCTTCTGCCAAGTACAGAGAATTGAAACCTCTCCTACCTCAAGGCCAGGAGCTAACTTCAGAAGCTGCCTAGGGTTAGAGCTCTTCAGGTAAGTTTGGCCTGTAAGTCAGTGCAACACTTAAGTGATGATGTTTCAAAACTATGTCACACCATGTACGTTCCCAGGACACTTACAGAATTCCAGGTGCTCACCATCCCACTGAGAACATGATCACGAAAGGGAAAGACATGGTTTCATTATCCAGAAAAGCACAGATGGTCTTACTACATGATGAAAAGTTACTAGCTTAGTTGTATTTGAAGCTGAAAATTACTTACATGGGGACTGAGAGCTGAACACCAGTTAATACATGAAGTTAAGAGAAGACAAAAATCCCTCCCTACCTTCACACTGGTTCCTTGGAAGAATCTTCCATCTTGTTTTTATCACATTTTCCAAGATTTGCAGTCCATAATACTGAAATTGGAGAAGAACAAAATGTGAGTACATTACTGTAGAGCTAACTAATTTTCAGGACTCTCATTCAATCAGACATTCACACTTAACATCTAAGACTTCAAGATTATTAAACTAACAATTTTATTAAATATATGTCTATTCACCCATTTACTGAAGTTTCATGCATTTTTTTTCTTGTTTTATTCTTTACTATACTAAGTCCTGCTGTTTGATCATGCTCACACCAGGCCGGGGGGGGGTGGGGGGTGGGGGGAAGTAATGAAAAGCCCTCTGGCAGACAATTTTGTCTATCTGGAGAAGAGAAAATAGCAGCCAGATATGAATTTGCATCATAAATAACTGCTCATACGTTCAAGCATTAACACAACCAGGCTCCTAAAACATTTAGCAGCTTGGATGGTCTCAAGCTTCCTATCGTTCCTCTAAAAGCTGAAAAAAAAAAATTGTCTTGGCATCACACGTCCTGACACTGGCACTTTCTAAAGAAAGTATTTCCCAAACTTCACTGGTGTGTTACTTTAGGAACAGCAAGACAACCCACAGGTTTATTTAATTTCAATACCCACCCCAATATGGCAGCCATTTCTACTATTTAAAGATGAACTTTTGTGCTCAGTCAAAGAATAATAAAAATGTGAACAAGCTCTTGGAAATCCTTTTACCTTTCAGGAATTACTTCCTATGTTCTTACCCAAAACCATTACGTTTGCCAAGTAATCAGTAAAGCCAGTCCCTCTGCCCATTTGTCCCTACTGCCAACTCACAGTAACAGGGAAAGAAGTTTGTGATGATATGATCGAAGAACTTTAATATGTAAAACCCCATTAGCATGAATAGACAGGAGAGAAAAGGGGACGAGGAGTTTTGTGTTTACTTTATCTGCAGTGGATTAGGAAGGAAAAAAAAAAAAAAAAAATCACATCAATGCCTGAAAGGTAAACGCAAGTTTTCAAAGTTAAAAGTTTGGCTGAGAATAAGAGTTCCTCTTTAAAATGGTTAGTTGTTATACAAAGTAGGATTATTAGTATTTCAACCAAAGGGATCACAAAGATTTCAGTTTAATTAAAAAAACACAATGTAGACTGTCCCAAACTACATTGTATTAAAACACTGTTTTTGCTGTTCTCATCTTAGCATAACCTACATCCCTTTGTTTCTCTACCTGACCCAAGTTCCCACAAGCTTTACATATACATCCTGCATTTGCAAAACATTCTGTCACCTTCCAAAATCTTGTGTACCAAGGAAAATTATGCATTAACAGAAAGTTGGCAGGGTATTTTTTTCTTCATGGTCAGCAACAGAAGTTTATCAGCTAGATTTTAACCCATAAATTTACTTAACTACTCAGCATAAAAGCTAAATGAAATCAAGGGAATGTTCATTTAGGAAAATGCATGGAAACATTCTTAAGCAAGATGCTTCACTTCCTGTGAAGTGATTTCAGCCACTGCTATAGATTTATAGACACCATCTGCACCTGATCCAGGCTCATAATACATACTTACAAAAGCTTCTAACAGTGCTGAAAGCATGAACATTGATATCAGACAGTGCTAACTTCTCTAAAGTTACATTTAAACTCTACTAACTAGATCTAAATTCTAGTTAAGTTTCTAGATTCTACAGGCACATGAATTAATAGCCCTTTCAGATCAAAAAGCAGCTAACAAAAATGTTAGTTTTGCTTCCAAAGTTTTTTCCACGCGTCAACTTATTTGGCTTTTAAGACCAGAATGGCAAGTCCAGTTTCATTTTAGAAAAGCACCAGATGATGAAACAAACGAATGAAAATCCTGACATAAACTAAGGACAGATCTCATCTTTAGTCTGTTTCCTCACTTAGGATTTCCTCTGAGTCAAAGAAAAGGACAGACACCTCTAGCAATTTGCCACACCTAGCCCTCATTATCTGCTCAAATATCTAATTCAGATTCATGTACCTTAAACTGTGAAGAGGTTCATGCTGTCTAGGTTTCTACTCATTCTTTTCTACATACGTGACTTCAATTCTGCCCCTTCGTAGTGTCTTGTTCACCTCTTTCTCAGTACTAGTAAAACTCATTTTTCCTAACACTCACACATGATACAAAATGGCAGCAGTAATGAAATCGACATACACAATCTTGACTTACACATCTTTCCTGCTATACCATGTTTGAAGGCTTCATCAGCCTGCCTGAACACTCTGCAAGGGGCTTTCTGAGTTTTCTATTTTGCTTTTAAGCTTCATTTAATTTGACAGTTCTAATTTTTGCTATTTCCCTGATAACGAGATACACCAAGCCCTCCCAAAAAGTCACTGACACCAATTACAACTTTTGCCATCTGACTATCAGAAGCTTATTTTTAATCAGCTGGAGCAACAGTGCATGCAAACACATTTAAGCTGCGCATAAAATAGAAGTCTTACAAAATTCATTTGGCTCTTGGTTTGCTTGTTTCTAATTGTCTAATAGCAATTCACTGCACAGTTATGAAGATGAGGGACAGGTAACAGCAAAGACCGAAAAAAAGTATGAAATGATCCCTATGGTAGAAATTTCTATGGTACCCTTATTACTTATTCTATGCACCGAATCCCTTTCCCTCCCACCTCCCAAGAAACAAAAACAATTGATGAACAGAATTCAGTTAAAGGGAATCAAAAGGGTAGACCTTGTGGAGGCCTGCCGTCAAAGCCTAGCTGTGTCAGTTGCACAGGAAGACACCCCTTTTCTTCCTATTACAAGCAATCAACATAATGGAACATTATGATTAATATCAGGTAGTGTTAACAGCTTTAATTAAAGAAAAAATATGATTGCATAAAAGCCAAATGTCATAGTGCATAAATTTAGCACCAAATCATTTGCAATTTATGTAAATTGAAGAATTCTTTACCTGTTGCTTTCTTTCTGTTCCTCTAATCATCTCATTTTTCACAAGACAAATTTGAGTTTTTAAAAATACTGTTGATAAATCAACTTAAACATTAGTAATGTCTGTCAGTATAAAAAGCAAAGTTTACCAGGCAAGCAAACAGGCAAACACTGTTACTTAAAGGTTAGCACTTTGAGGAAGTTCTTTAAACCGTTTTTCCCTAAACTTCAGTGAAAAAAAAAATTGAAATGTTTCATGAATACCGCCTGATTTCAGAAGCTATCCAAACACAATTATTTTCTGTTCGAACACAGTGTGTATCAAGCAGAAAAACATGCACATCAGTTATTTGAGAGAATAATCATCAACTTTAAGACAGTGAAAACATATTTTGATCAACCTTTCGGTTCAAACTTCAGAAGTCTTAGGTAAAGCATTTAAAATTGTAGAAAAAAATGAATGCTACCCCTTTTAGTCTCTACCACGAAGGATGGATTTAAAACAGCAGTACAAAGAAAACGTGTTCTGCATATTAGTAAAGACTGATCTCATACTACAAGGACTTTGGGGTGCTTAACTTTCTTTGATTGCTCAAAATCTTTGCCTAATAAGGTTTCTATTTTGTCTTTAGTACACCTAGGGACAAATTTTCTCCTCAGTCACATGCACATGGCTCTCATAATGAGCAAAAACAGCCAAGCACTTACCCAAGGACAAAATGTGACTCTAGGAAACTTTTCATTACTCAGATGTATACAGACACACACCAGTCTTTGGAACTGGCATTATGCTTGTATGTGCCTTGAAAAAAAACACACCCTGTATTTCCAATTTAGCTCTTCCTTTTTTTAAAAAAAAAAAAAAAAAAAAAAAAAAAAGAGAAAAACTCTTGCCAATGTAAAAGGAGGTTTAAACATTTTGTCCACTTACAGCTCTTGTTTAAAGCCAGCTTTGGGAACAATACAATAAAAAAAATGTGGTTTGAATCAAGAAAGTCTATGGCTAAAAATGAGATACCTTCCTCAAAGTTTATGAATGGAAGAAAGAAGAAAACATATCAATAAAAGTTAATTTGCTTACTTTGGTATTCATGTTCTGAGAGAACTCCAAAATAGTATCAACTCTTGTCCACGCATCAGGATGTTCTTTTAAGTGAGTCAAGACTTCCTGTGCCATTCTTTGCTAAAAGCAAGTTTGATAAAAAAACGTATTAGATTATTTAAGAGAATATATCCTGTCAGTGAAGACATTAATATATAACACGCCTTCAAATCACTTATCCGAGAGTTAGGCAGAACTCAATTAGGAACAACAAGTCCCTTAAGCCTCCTTCTGTGTGACAGTTTATTAACAACCAAACTCCAAAAACACCTTGATGAAAGACAGTCATTAACTTACTTCCACTCTTCCATACTGAATGATTCACCTAGACCAGCAGTGAACGTGTGAGAACAGCACATGTTATAGGGAAAACATACTAGGGAATCAAGTTTTCTCCCATTCAAGAAAGTCATCTAGATAAAATTTTATTCAAGAACACCCAAACTTTCAATTTATACTGGAAATATTCACATAAAATGCCAGCTTTAAGAAGTACTGTACCATGCTGCAAAGTTGTCGATGTAGAAACTGTTGATTTTATTTGAAGAACCATGGAGTGGAGCATTAGAGGTCTCCAATCCCTACTTCTGAGGAATCCCTTGATGGATCTAACAGCTTACAAAACTGTAATAAAAACTGATGGGGGGGACAGGGAGGCAGAGGGGAGGAAGGGAGCTGGTCATGCTAATGGTTTGTTCTTCCTTGGGACTGACATTACCAATTATTGTACTAGATACTATGGTTCCAGTAACTTGCAAAACCTCACGTGAAGCAATGACACACTGAAATAGCTGAGTTCATTTTAGCTATCCTTTTCAAAAGCCTGGATGTCCGTACACGTTTTTTAGGGAGCCAAACGATGTTAGCTATTTCCAAAAATGCAGTGCACTGACAAATCTTGCTGCAGGTTTTATCACCTACAAGCACCAGATACTCTCTTACCAAGAAGAGCAACATTTTACATCACAATTAACAGAACTTTCACTGCACTGTAGAGACAATTCAAAGGCATCACAATGCAGTTAAAGCTTTAGGATTAACTTCAACAGTTAGAATTTACTACAGCTATGCAGATTTCTAGTCAGCTACAAGAACATACTTGAGCTAATCATCAACTGATGTAAGAAAATATGTATTTTCAGTAAGACAGAAACCCCATCAAGACCCAAAGTCTATATACATACAATGCAAGGAACAGACAAATTGGGTATGGGATTTACCAAATGAAGCTACAACAGTAAAGAGCGAGGATGTCTAAAATATCTGTGCAATACTGGCATCCCTACTTAATAGAATTGAGCATAGTGGAGCAGTTCCCAGTCCAATACTGACTTTGACTACCAAAGTAACTCCCTATAGGTCTGAAATGAAGTACCATACAAATCTTAAAAGGAATATCCAAAAGCCATACAACCATATTCTCACAGTATAACATCAGAGCTTAAAAAAAAAAGAAAAAGAAAATAAAATCAGCACTTTTGATGCAGTTTAGCATAAGAGGGACAGAATAGCAGTATTACTTCCAGGTTCAACCTGGGTGTGGTTTTACACTGGCCTCCTTAGTGCTTCTAACACTGGTGACATATCAGAGGAGAAAATTTCAACACGAACAAAATACACATGTTCAACATCCTTCTCCCGAGCACTGAAAAGTTTGCTCTCATATCCACTAAGCCCATTTCAGGACATCAATTCCTGCAGTTTCATAAAAACATATAAATTTAACAGTAATACTTAAATCAAAATCTAAGCCTCCCTGTGCTGTTGCTACCAAAAAGAACATCAGCTCGCATATAATCCTTCTGGACACGTGAAGGTGTAACAGAGCAACAGAATTAAGAGTCTGGGATGAATCCAGGTAAACACCTATGAGTTGTCTGAGGTCTCCTTATTCATGTGTTGCACTGGGGTAGGGTTGGGGGACATTCATTCTTTTCAGAGGAGTATACAAAAAAAAGCTATGAACAGAAAAAAAAAAAGTCTAGGACAGTCTTTCTTGCCTAATATAGATCAGCAGATAAGAGTTTTGCAAGCAGAGATAAGAATTAAGCCCAAGGAGGGGACAGGTGAATCTGAAAGCAAGTTCAGCATGGGCCATGCAGGCTGCATTCTAAACCTTTTTTACTCTAATATTGCCCTGATCTATTGCAGCCAAACTATTGTTAATCTCCCCATTTTAATAATTAGTTTCCTCAACTTCTACTATTCCTGTCACCCTTTTAAGTCATGATTTGAGCTGCTAGGCTCCACAGAGAAGATTTTTTTCCTGCAGGAACTTTTGCACTCCTTGGAAGAGGTAAGAGTTCACAGACTCACTGAAATATTTCTCCACTTTTGGAAAGGTACTAAAACAGCAAATCAAATTTTCACTAAGTGTCACATGTTAGTACATGTATTTAAAGTAAGTTTATATTGTAATTCGCTTTTGCCCGTTCGGTGCCACCTCTTGAATTTTTGCTTCTTATTGCATTAATTTTCTAAACACCGGAGACTATACCCCAGCTGTTTTAAGTGAAGCAACTTCTCACAATACCAGAACAATGGCAATTTGATCATTGTATTTAGCGTTAATCCTCTATTCTTCTTATAAACCTTCCCAACTTTACAAACCCCATTCAAACCAAACAATACTATAAGCACCACCTACTTTTAAAGGCAGTACAGTAAACAAACATACCACAAAACAAGCACTCATAAGTCCATACTTTTACAGCAAAAGCTACAAGAGTTTTCTGTCATATCATCATTTTAAAAACTACAGCTAGTAACTATTTGGATTTAGGAAATTCAAACTGCAACTATTCAAAAAAAAAAACCAGCAAGGTGTTTCAGAACCTGTAGGAATTCAGATTAGCAAGCCTTACAAAAACTGTTTTTAAGTATAAGCAATATACTTGCTTATACTTATTTTGTGTATTACTGTTTATTCTAACAGCTGGAAGGAATAGAAAAGCATCAGCTACTTTGTCTCATTTTAATTCACTTATTGTTGTGCAAGAATATCTTAGTAAGAGATGCCTGACACCGAAACTCCCAATTTGTTAAGCATGAACAATTAAAATTTGCCAGAAGAGGAACTATGCCAACACCCTTGTAGCAATACTTGCTTTCAACATTTAAGTCCATTTCTTGAACTACTTTGGAAATAAGATGAAAGCAATACAAGATTCCCTTTCAAGACAATATATGCAAACACACAAATGCACACATTCCCCCAGTTTAAACTTAAGACTTCAGAATCGGCACCAAGTCCAAAGAAAAAAAGAGTGCAAGAAGAACCTGTGCAGACAAAACAGTAACAGGGCAAAGAAACTAGGCACAAGAAAGGACAAACTCTTAAATGTGTGTGACATACTACTTTGTAAGTACAAATACAGTAATAACATCATTAAGATTTTTCTTTTAAACGCAATCCTTCAGTGAAGCCAACATTAAATTTATGGCTTCAAAATCCCGTTCATGATAATAAATAACAGGCAACTCAAACCTTTCTGAAGAACTGAGTCAGAACACATGAGCTGCAAGCAGAAGTGCCCTTACCAAATTGTCCTTGCTCATACTTTTCAACAGCAGAAGGCATGCTAGAAATGAACACACACTAAACTAACATTTTTCTAAGCATCGTCTCAATGTTCATTACATGAGGCCTGCCTTTAAACCAGGGCACGTGAATTAACAGCGATAATCCAGTCACTAGCAGAATAAATTCATTAATATTACTGATTTTTATTATGTGAATTAAATTTGCTCAACTGATACAAGATTAAGCATGGTCAATAAACGAAGGTTCTAAGTCCACATTACCTGCGCGCCTTCTCCATGGTACAAGCAGTTCACCACATTGTCCAAGAGATTGATATCCAGTTTCTGGTTAAAATCCAGCAGCTGACGAGCTGCATGGTCTGCTAACATTGTCATAATTGCTGGCATAGATTACTGCAAAATAAATAAAAAATTGACCAATTAATAAATTATTATTAGATGTAGTTGTAAAACAAGTCCTTCAGCTTAAGCACCTCACTTGAATGAGTTTTGTTAGCAGTACTAGACAGCACTGAATACAACACTCCTTTAACTGTTGAGAAACTAGCAGGACAAGCTCTTTCTGATAAATTCACACATCACTACCCCAACTAAATTCTCAGGGTCTTCAGCAGGTATAACACATAACAACACTCTGACTCTTCAATGGGCTAACATTATCAGCAAGCTAAAACTTATTTCAAAGCAGGTATCAACCCCTACCAGTCTATAAACATCCGTAAACCAGTAAATTTGCTGGTAGAAATACCTACTATATCATTATAATCAAACCCACACGAGCAATCCCAGTCAAATTTTGAGTTTCCAAGGCCAACGTGCACATTTAGAAGATCCGTTCTAAAAGCTTTTAAACAATTGGTTATGGAAGTGACATGTGATCTACATACATAGTAAGAAATTAGCCAGAGGGCATTTTTCAAATACCTGGGGGGGGGGGGGGGGAACACCTTACAAGTTAACTACATACAAGTAAAAAATTACCACTGAAACTAAGCAAGCTGGCTGTTTGAAGGCACTTTTGGAGGATGAAGGGGACTGTTAAGTCAGCAGGTTACTCCGTGTACCACATCAGATCACTCCAAGCTGAAATGGAATTCTACTGGAGGTTTCAGGTCCCATAAAACCAGCGACACATGCATTAACTCTTTGTCCTAGATATAGCAGCCTCGATATTATGCAAAGGAAGTCGGGGGGGGGGGTGTGACCGTGGGTGTGCATGTAAGATGCTTAGCAGCCAGAGACTGGTACAAGATAAAGGCAATTACAAAAAGCAAGAAAATAAGCCAGGGAAACACAGAATTGTAGACAGCAAACTATACTCTATCCTTTCCACACTACTCCCCCATGTTGGAAGCACCTGACCAAATCTATTGTCCTCTTCTCACAGTCACTGGCAACTGTAACACATGTTCCTACTCTCTCCTCTACAGCAACTCCCTGCCATTCACCCTCCTTTTCAGAATCTTCCATAAAGCTACAAATTTCATATAAAACTGCTTACTGGAGAAACAGCCAGAAGCCTGGACAACCGCAAGATCACTCAAAAAGTTACACTAGAGCTATCTGCATACCCAGAAAGATAGAACCTGAAACTTTTCCAGAAACACCCCCCCATACTCTAAAGAGGCTGGTAAGCAAGAAATCAGATCTGCTCGTGCTAACTTTATGTGTAAATAAGAATTCATTTTATGCCTTACGTATTTAAGTCATGCTCCAAAGCAAAGAGCAAGACAAACCTGTGCCTCAACCCAAGTAATTACTAATTAAGCAAAAGTCCTACAGTAGCATAAAGACAAGGAAAATCTTTTGTTCAGAGATGCATATTTGCAAGTAGCATCAAGCAATTTTGTTTACTTCTATACAGAAAGACATTAACTTCAAAAAAAAACCTCACTCAGTATTACTACGCTAACATAATTATTTTGAGGGCCCCATCTCAACATCCAGTCAGGCTTTTTATAACATCTACCTGGAAAAAAAACGAAGTAAGTAAACATCAAGTAGAAATCAAAATAAATTAAAACTAATACTCCACATCTGTCCTCCCCCCAACTCCTAAAGTTTTCCAAATTGCAATGTTAAGTATGAAAGCAAGAAACAAGACCACAGGGAAGGCTGACTTCATTCTTCTAGCTCAGAAGGACATTTGAAAATTTCACCTCACAGAGGAGCAGCCAGCAGCACTACTAGAAGGAAATTGCACCAATTAATACGCTCCTCAGCTTAGAGCGGTTAATACTCCCACCTGACACGCGTACTTTCAGGCACGCCCCTTTTTTGTTCACATCTGGCCTCTGCAGCTGAACCGTGAGCTGGGAAAGTGGTTTTCAAACTACAATAAAAATCATAAATCAGTCGTTCTTCAGGTAGGGCCATTCATTTCAGATTTAAGCCTCTTTCGGTGGCTTTTACGCAGCCCTAAGCACAAACGAGGAGCCACGTGACCCGGAGAAGTTATTAACCACATGGAAGCAGAAAGGAAATGTTTTGAATAGGGCCCTTTGCCACTCCCAGCATTATCTTCAAAATGACCTACCTACTCGCAAACTGAAATACAGAAATGGCGGCTTTGTGGTCAATACCAAGTGCAACCAACTCCATTTCCTACTCCTAACGGTGTGCCCACATGAAGCTTATAATCTTTGATTTACTATACTCCTATACTTTTCCCTCTCGTCATGCCTAAACCCCAAAACAGGTTTAAACCTCAGCTCTAAGATCCACCACTACTCAATTCTTCAATACTGCTAATAAATGGGGAAACCGAAACAAAAGAAGAGAAAAAGTTCAAAAAAAAAAAGACTGAACCACAACGTAGCAAGAATCTGACATCTACCGAAGGTCAAAAGAACTGCATTTACAACACTGTTTACATAGCTATCCCAACTCTCGATGACCCTGGACCTTTAAGTTTAACACAACAGCTTATTATGATTTACGCGATTCATTTAAGCATGTAGCGCACAGGAATAAACGCATTTTAATAGCAAAAGAAGCTGAGTATTCACAATGAACCCTAGAGCACCTTCAACCCGCCTACTTAAACTTCACTGGGGCCAACGATTA
>VZSZ01000816.1:251990-272647 GCA_013398815.1 Ibidorhyncha struthersii | reverse complement strand
CTCCCCCTCTTCCCCCAAATGGACAAGCAAGTCTGGGGCGTAGGGTCTGCGCGACGCCTTGGAGGACACAGTAATGCCTATGGAAGTGCCCGTGTGTCACCGGCAGGGATGTCCCCGCTTTTAGGGGAGCAGAGCCAGGCACTGGGAGAGCAGGTATGGCCTCGGAGGGGCACACCGGGGTGGCAGTGTGGAGACAGGGTGCTCTGCCCACCCTGGCCGGTCCCCACTGTGATGCTGCACCGCCGGTGACCCAAACGAGCCATGCCCTCGGCTGTCACCCATCGTGGGAACATGTGTATGGCCCCCAGCACTCAGCACGTCCCCCGGCACGATGTCCTCCATTGTTCCTCTGCTCGCTCCATCGCCAGGGTGAGAACTGCCCGAACCCATCACTGCTGCGCTGAGCCCGTCCTGGGAGCATCGGCAGCAAACGCCTCGCCGGGGCTTCTGGCTCCCGCTGGGGTCCCGGCCGCGCTCGGCTCCTTGCGGGGATGGGGAGCCAAGGCGAATAATTCATCCTGAATAATTCATCTCACTAATTTATTAGCTTGACGGACGTCACCGCATTCCTTCCTTGGACTGACCACGAGCAGATCCCAACCTTCCTAAACTGGAGAGCATTCCTTCCCCTGCCGTTTCCGCTGGTGAGCTCGGGCTCGCTCTGTTTATTTGCAAATACCCGTTTGCGTGTGTTATTTGGATCACTCTGATTGCGCCTGCCTTTGATTTGGACACGTAGCTCGCTCCGGGGTTTGCTGACCCCCGACGGGGTGAGATGTGGCTCTGAGAACCAGGGCTTTGCCACGAGCAGCTGCAGGGCTTTTTTTAATTCAGAATTTGTTTTCCGCAGCCGATCCCCGATTTTTCTCACCGCCGCTGTTCCCGCAGCCGAGAGGATCCCGTGGGAAGCGGGGGGAGAGCGGGCGGAGGGGATGGAGCGAGCCTGGTGGGTGCACGCTGGGCTGTTTGGCTCTCCCGAGCTGATTTTGGTAGTGGTTGCTGCTCTCCCGTTCCCGGCGCGGTGTGATGCCGGCATGGCCAGAGCCGCTCTTCTCTGGAGCGAGCGCTCCGTAAACCCGCTGGTCGGTCCGACTCTGCCGTGCTGGGGTACAAAGTGCCCCAGGCTCCCCACGCTCGATGCCTTTGCCAGGGTTTGGTTTCGGGTCTGTGCTTTGCAGTGGTTGGGGGATCAGTTTGCTCATGAGCCTTCCTGGAGTAAGATCAAGGCCAGCTGGGGCCCCGTTCTACTCGCTCCTGCTTGGGTACAAAGTCTTGGCAGCACAGGGCGTCTGGACCTGTCCCCTAAGGTATTTCGGGCTGCGTTGCAGGGCAGAGTCCCCGTTGCGGATCTGGAGGTGGTGGGGGCTGCAGGCTGAGTGGGGATCCAGCAGAAGCAATAACCCAAGAGGGTGCCACGTCCGAAGCCTTGGGTTGGGGTCCGTCCTTAAAAACACATGCCAAAAGCATGTTTTTCATAGAGAAGAGCAGCAGCCTCTGTCCTGTGGGAAGCACAAGCTGTCCTGTCCCCTCCGAACGCATTCCGGGCTGGGAAGCATGGAAGGGAAAGCTGCTGGAAGAGGGGAAAACCCCACTCAAGCTGGGAGCAAAGCAGCTGAGCCCTGGGGTGAGGGACTCCCCTTGCACGCAGCCTCATCCCAGGATGGGCTAATTAACTACCAAGATTTGGCCTCCCCTTTCTTCTGGTGCTTTCCCACTTATCCTCTATAGCTGATTAATCAGGCAGGGTCAGAGCTGATGGGTCTGAGGGCTGTGGAGGTCCGTGTTGGTGGAGGATGGGACGGGATGGGGAGTTGGTTGTTCAACGACACCTTTTTTAAGCCAAATCTTCCCACTGCAAGGAAGGGTCTGGAGGGGAGCGGAGCTTGTTCCCTGTGCCGAAATGGCTCTGGGAGACGTGTCTCTCCTGGCTTGGCTGTGGGAGGCCGGCTCCTCCAAGGCTTTCTCAGGCAGCTCTTGGCCTTGGCCGTCACCTCTGTGTGAGGAAGGGGTGCAGGGCAGAACCCCTTGTCTCTGCCCGGGCTTCAGGGCAGGTGGTTTCCCCGGCTGGGCAGCGCATCCCGGTGCCGCTGCGCTGGGCTTCAGCGGGTGAGTGGCAGAGGCTCTAATTGTGCCTGAATTCCTCTGAACCACAAGTGAAATCTGCAGAAATATGGAAAGTAAACAGCTCGGGGCCGAAATTCCCAGCGCTTTGGGGAACCTTCCATTAGGCAAAGTTTCTGAGCTGCTAAGGGAAAGTACACTTCTCCCGTGCAGGGACCCCCTGGGCAGGGAGAGATGTGGCCACCGCGCGGCAGGGACTGTGCTGGGAGCCCCGTGGAGCCAGGCTGGCTTCACGCCTTGGAGCAGCTGGAATAAAAGCTCTTCTTGGGTTTTGTGGTGTTTTTTTTNTTTCTTTTTTCTTTTCTTTTTCATTTATCTGCCACTCACACCTGCCAAGCGGGGAGGTTTTAATCTCTTTCTTGCAGACTGTGAGAACAATTGCCCAGGATGGTGAAGTGACCTTTGCCGCACAGACAGGGGACAGGAAAATGGTGGTGGGACCCAGCGCCCCGCTGCAACCTGTCCTTGCCCCAGGGGGCTCTGCTCGCCCCCAGCTGTGGGTGCTGGAGGGGGACAGAGGCTGTGGCAAAGGGCTGAGCGGCCCTTGCCCATCCCTCCCTGCGCACTGTAGGGGCTGGGAAGATGCTGTCCCCTCAGCATGTCCCCCGGTGTGAGCGTGACTGTCCCCAGGCGTGAGCATCTCTCACCCTTACTCCATCATCCCTGCTCGCCGGTCCAATGCCCGGCTCCTGGGTTTCCCCCTGTGCCATGCTGACCCCGAGGAGCTCTGCTCGGGGCTGTGATGGTGACATGGAGCCCCGCAAGCGTCTGGAGCCCATACGTCCTGCCCGCACCCGCGCTGCTGTGTGTCAGCTCCGTCCCCGCAGAGCTGGGCAGCTGGCCGGGTGCCAGAAGCTCAGGACCAAAAATGAGGGTAAATTTGGGTGAGGAAGACTAAGATGTGCAGGCGAGCGCACCGGGACGTTTTTGGGATGCTCTCCCCGGGAGAAGCCTGGCTTTCCCAGGAAATATCCCCCCTCACACTCTCCCACCCACGTGTGACTGGTTCCCAGCAACCCCTTCCATTCTGGCTGGGGACCGTCCTGGCGCCTTCCTGACCCCACAGCCCCGTGGGGCGGCTCTGGTTCCCTCGGCCTCTCCCCGCGGGTCAGCCCTTTCTCTGGCTCCCCTCCAAGGTTTCGGCTCAGCTCTTGGAAAAGTAAAGCCATAAAGTTTGCCCCAGCTGGAGCAGGAACCCGCAGCGGCTGGCTTGGGAGGCGAGCGCTGGACCCCATGGATATTTATAATGCAGCAGCAAGGTTAAAAATAACAGAAATTTAAGCGCAGGAAGTTGTTTCAGAGGATCAGAAACTTCTGCTTTGGCGCGCGGGTGCCAGGGCCAGTGCTGGCCATGCTCTGTCCCTGCTGTCCCTGTGCCACCTCCCTTGGGGCTCTGCGGGTCCCTTCTTCCCGGTGGGCTGAGTCCTGTTTTGTGGCTGTAGGGATTGTCCCTGTTCCCGGAGGGAGCGGGGGCACCGTGGGAAGCCCTGAGACCTGTGCGGTGCCAAGTGGGGTGAGCGGAGGGAGGCAGAGCCGGACTTTGCTCCGGGGTCCCGGTGGCTGCGGGGAGGGAGGAGCTCCTGGTTACCGCTCCCGTTCATCCCACCCGTTTGCTTTTATTGTCAGTGCTGTGTTTGTTCCCCTGCCAGGGGTCAGAGGGGTTCCCCCCCCCCAGCACCTCTGCCAGTGGCGGACACATCTGGAGCCGATGGCCGTGCTGCTTCGGGGACCCGGAGCCCCTTCAAAGCTTCCCGGGGGGTTCTGGCTCCCCTCGCTCCCGGGGACGGGTGGGTTGTAGGGTGGGAGGAGGATGCTCCCTCGTGCCCAGCTCTCGGGAGCCGGGCTGGGCTCTGCTGAGCGTGTTCCTGGCACAGCAGCTTTGCGTGGAGAGCGCCGCAGGGGCTGGTTTGCCATCCAAAAGCCCGAAGCTGTTTGGTGATGCAGCATCCGCCGTGACCTCTTCTTCCAGCCTGCTACGGCTGAGACACCAAACCTTCACAAACCCCCGCGCAGGCACGTTTCTCGGCTTCGATATCTTATTTTGGTTCGGTTCAAACCTTTTCCCTGTTGACAGAGCGGTGGCTTTAGCTCGAGCTTGCCGGGCCCGAGCAGGGGTGACCTTTCCCGTGTTTGCTGTCTGGGCTCGGGATCCGTCCGTGCTTCAGGCTGCAGCTCTGCAGCCCCCAATGAATCTGGCAGGTGATGGCAGCACCTCGCAGAAATGCTTCCCTGCTCCAAGCTGGCACCCTCATTTCTCTCCTCCTGGATTTTGCCCGTCTCCTTGGACCTGATTTCCGTCTCATTTCCCTCGATGCGGAGCAGTGCGGAGGGGCCAGGCTCCCCCCGCACCCGGTTCTCAGGGCCAGGCACCCCCAGCCCAGGCTCCCCGCGGGGGGCACATCTCCCGGTGGAAGGCTGGAGGGAAAGGGTTGATCGATCCCATCTCTGTGTAGCTACCGGTGATATAACACCCTTCTCCCGGGGAAAAATCCCTTCTTTAGGAGGGCTCTTCAAGGGCTAACCTTGCAGTTGCATCCTCTGCGGGAGGGTGCCTGTCCCCAGACCCAGGGGGGACGAGGGGACACCGGGTCCTGGTCCTGCCTGTCTGGGTGCCGGCGGGGAGGGAGAGCATCCTCCCGCCTGCCTGGGGAGCAGCCTCAGACTCCCCGCCGGTTCCTCCGCCGTGGTACCCATTTTGGGGAGCGGAGCCAGCGGCCACACGGCCGCTTTGGCAGCGTTTCTCTAACCGAGCAAAACAAGGCAGGGATGGAAACTGGAGACGAGCTGGAGGCTCCGTCTGTGACAGCGGTTCCTGCGGGATTCACGTGGACTCGCCTGTCTGGTTCTGGGTAGCAAAAGCGATGTGTTAAACCCTTTGGGGGCTGTCCCAGAGCATCCCCGGCCCCTCTCTTCTCGCTAAGCCCAAGCAGCGCGTGAACCCAAACTTTGCCATTTATTATCCGCGATGAAGTGAACTCGCTAATGTTACTTTTTGGCAAAGTCTTGCTGAGAAGTCCTCGAGGGTGAAATGAAACGGGGTCACAGAAGGGTTTAATTCAGTACGTTGTCCTTCAAGGGAAGGAAAAGTCAGACAAGAAGTTTTAAACATTTTATAAAAATATCCACATGTGCTCAGTGCAAAACTCACCGTCTTTACCTAATTTAGAAAATGACTTTATATGGAGAAAGATTTAACACTGCTCCATGGAGGGGAAGAATAATGAATACGTCTGTACCAAATCGCACTGTCATCCGAAGATCTCCAAGTGCTTTCGAAGGGGTTGGAGAGAAATAATTGTTCTTCTCTTCCCTGGTTTTAGAAACCAAGGCATGGGATGAGAAAGCCAGAAAAGTGCAACTTTCCCGGCTAATTTTAGCCGTTTGAAGTCCAGATCTAAGCACCTAAATAAATGACCTGATTTTAATAGACCGCTGGTCAAGTCTCCGGGGTAAAACCTGGAACAAGTCTGGCTCCGTAGGTCTGCAGAGGTGGCCTGGGTCTGGAGAGGAGCCTCCTTCCCTTGGTTTGGCACTGCCACCGCGAGCCTTGCTAAGATCGAAGAGCAGGCGTTGAAGCTAATGAGAGGGAATTTATCTGAGTTTCTTCAAACTTAAGAGAAAATTGAAGAGTTTCTCTTCAGGGCAGCCTTGTTTTAGCCAGGTGAGCTCAGCGCCCTCGGCAGCGCTGGGGGCTGGATCCCTCTGGGTGTGGAAAGCAAAATCGGATCTGAGCTTTTCAGCCCCGTTACTGAAATTTATTTAGCAATAAACAGTGCAGGCGGTGGAGGGAAAGAGGAAACAGAGGTAACAAGCACCTGCGTTAACCCAAACAGCCGAGCTGCGTACAGCATCTCGGATGGGGAATCGGTGCCGGGATGCTTTTGGCAGCGCACGGACCATCTTCCTCCGCAGCGGGTGGCGAGGCTGAAGCTGCTCTCTGCTCCCCGTCCTGCTGCTGCCCCGGTCTGCTCCTGCTGCCCACACATAAAGCAAAATCCCTTGAAAGGAAAACGCTATCTCGCTTGCTCAGCTGAGCAGTCTGCTGGGTCTCCAGGGTCAATCTCGCCAGGAATAAGCGGTGAAATGCTTGCAGAAGTCGAGCTTTGAATTAGGTGGGCTTAGCTGGGATCCTAAAGCTGAACAAGTTGGACTTGGGGGCAAACGGGCCGGCGGGTCATGCTGGGAGGTGGGAGCTGTTTCCAAAGTGCCTGCCCAGGCTGGGAAGCTGCTTCCCCTATCCCCGCAGCTTGCAGCGTGGGGGCAGCGGGGACCCACGGGGGAGATGCGGTGACATCCCGGCCCTGAGGACGTGCCGGCAGGGCGGCGACGCAAAGAGGGGGCAAAATCCCCGTCTTTGTTTTGCCTGCTTGAACAGACCTGAGCTCACTTATACTCCTCTCTCTGGGCAAGAATAAATTATAATTTTAATTTCGTGGCTACGACACCGACCCCTCCTCTGTGATCAGGGTCTGTCTGCGAAATGAGATGAGCGAGAATTGCAATAAATGTTTTCTGGGACTGAGGGCTGGTCCCAGCCCTGGCACCTGCATCTTCTTTGCAGGCCAGAGCTTGCATTATTTTGGTTTTGTGCCTGGCTTGTCCTCCTACAAAATCACCTCCCTCTGAAGAGGGGTAGCCAGGCTGAGCGCGTCCACAGCTGGAAGATGCCCCCAAGACTCCTTCATCCTAAATCTGCGTCGCTTCGGGATGGAGCTCATGAGGTGACGGTGCAGGGGTGATGCACAAATCCAGCAGCTCCTCTGGTCACTGTTGGTTGTTTATTTTTTTTTGCTCCTTCCTCGTTTTGGTCAGTCTGTGGCACGATTCTTTGTGCCGCAGGACCGTGGGCATTGCCGGGAAGCAGGAGCCGTCCCAGCGGAGGCGAGCAGCCGGGGTGCTCGGTGGGGAGCGGTTCCCCTCGCAGGCAGCTGCTCTTGTGGGACATCCCCCCCCCCCGCTTTTGCTCTCTTGTCCTTTAGAGATTTCACCTCCTCAGGACATCCGAAATGCACCTCCTGGCCCGCTGGCACTCAGGGTGGCAGGGATTGCGGCTGCGGCACAGATGGGATGGGAAAGGCCAGATCAGGGGAAAATGAATTAGGACGCGCAGAAGTACCCTTGATCGGGACAGTAACCTCTAATCCGGCTCAGTCCTCCTTATTTACAGTTGCCGAGAGGGAAGGCAGGAGAAAAGCAGCCTGGCAAGATGCACAAAGCTGATCTCCTTCCCCCCAGCTGCTTTGCTCTCGTTAATGTATTTGCTGGCAGCGCTCGCTGTCCCCGGAGCATTTGAGCACGGTCGGAGCAACTGTTCGCAGCCAAAGGCAGGAGTGTCGGAGCAGGCACAGGGCTGGGAATGGCGGGGGGAGCCCCCAGCCCCTCAGCACGGGGTGAACGTGGGGAAATGAGGTGCTGAGCTCTTCCCTCTCCCCTCCTGGGCTGGCAGAGATGCAGGCAGGGAGACCTGGCAGCCCCTGCCTGCAGCAATGCCCCAGGCTCCGTGCTGCGGTGTTTCTGCCCCTAGCGCTGGGCTGAGGGATGGGGCTGGTGCTGGGGAGGCCTCCCCGGGGCCGTCCTGCTTGAAAATCTTCACCCAGAGGCCCTGGAGCTGTTTTTCTTTAGCTCTATACTCAGTGAGAAGAGTGGGGACACCTGAGAGCGCTGCCCTGTACGAGGATGCAGGGAAGGACAGAGCTCCGGGGCACTCGATTTGGTTACACCTTTCCAGTGTTGTGGAGGAGACCAAAACCACCCCAAAACCTCCCACACCATAAAATGAGGCGTTTTACACCCCCAGTTGCAAGCAAGCGCTTCCCTCCCGAGCATCAAGCGCTCCCGTGGCGTGCCCGACCCACGCTGGGGCAGTCGCGCTCCCGCCGGCTGCTGCGGAATATTCTGGCGTTTTTAATAAGGGTTAGTGCGGTCACTGCACTCGTCCCGGGCAAAAGCAATGAGAATTTTATGAGGTGTAAATGGATTGTGAGTGCCTCCGCTCCCTGCACGCACGCGCTTCTGCACCTCTTCTCCTCGGCCAAAGTATCTTGTCTCTTTGCAGGCTTGGAGAAAAGATAAATATTAGCACCGTGAGATGCTCTAATCCGAGTTTCTGCCCGTGTTGCTGCTGCTGTGGTTAAAACCCCCTTCTTCTGGCTGCAGGATTCATTAGGGTCCAGTCTCTGGGGTTCCGAGGGAAACCGGAGCAGCTGTTAATGAGGGAGCAGTAATATCTAGAGCTCGTTTCGAAGCAATAATGGAATTAGGAAGAAGACAAACACAGATCAGTCCCGTGCCTGATGGCTTTATTTTCGGCCTCTTTCTTGCTTTTCACTTTATTAGTTAGAATTAGAACATCCATTTTGCATTAGAGGGCAGACGATGAAATCACACGGGATCGGAGAGAGTTACCAGCGATGGGCTGAGGTGGGGAAGTTTGAGCTTTTGGAGAGCTTTCGCTGCGGATAACAGAAGTGAAAAGTGCAGGGGGAGCAGGAGGGGACGATGAGGCTGTGATGGAGAAGGAGACAGGACAGCGAAGGGCGAGAGCTGGAGCCTGCAGCCTCTTCAGCGGGGCTTGTAATATGTTATTAATGGAAAAGAAACTGCAATTTTTATTTTGTGGAAATTCTTTTGTTCCACATGAATTTTTAAAGCGCGCTTTGCTCCCATTACAGCCTCCTGCCGGAGCACGGTGCTGACTGGGAGGAGCTGCCCTTTGAAAGGCTTTGGGGGGGGTGTCCATGTTTGTGTCCGGGCTGGGGGAGCGGCGCAGGGGAGCGGGGTGCTTCCCCGGGGCCGGCACCCACCGCTCCCTTCGCACCCACCGCTCCCTTTGCACCCACCGCTCCCTTCGCACCCACCGAGCATCACCCAGGCCCTGGGGGACAGACGGACGTGGAAGGTGCCGGGGCCGGGCTGCGGTGGGCCGTGTGCCTTCGTTAGGTGCTGGGGCTTGATGAATGAGGGCTTGCCTCCACACGGAGCTCTTTCTTAATTAACTCCATGTGCGGAGACGCGCGGATCCTGGAACAGGAACAAGGCGCCCTTATTCCCCAATAAGCTTGTCCGCACATGGAGTAAATCAATAGCAGCTCATCAGGAGCAGCGCGCTGGCTGGAGATGCCGCCTAAGGNAAAAAAAAAAAAAAAAAAGGTGAGATTTGAGTCCAGAGCTGGATCTTAGGAATGGCCATCGTGTTTCTGGTGTGCCAAACCAAAGGGCTGGCTTTGTACCATGTCCTCTCTCCTGCCTGGTAAGCCTTGCGGGTGAATTTTGCACCTTGGACCCATAATTATATGCTGGGAGTGGGGGTGGCTGAATAACAGGAGGCTCTGTGACTTTTAAACTGGTTGTGGGTTGGTGCGTCCGCACCGAGAGCTCTGCAGCGTGTGGTGCTGGAGTTAGTGCTGCCGTGGGTTCTTCTGCCGGGCTTTTCCCCAGCGTGCCGTCGCTCGCGCTGCTGGCGGCCTTTCTGCCAGGGTTTGGGGGTTTTCCCTGTATCCCTGTGGGTTTCCAGTGAGGAGGCAATTGAATGGGCTGGGACTGAACAGCTCTGGGGGTATTTTGGGTTGCCAGAGGTTGTCCTTGTTGCTTTTCCCAAGTGACAGCGAGGGAGGCTTGGGTGATGTGTGGGAGATTGGGGACCTGGGGTTTTCCGTGCATTTTTCATGAAGTTTTTGGAGAGATCAGAAGCATTAGAAATCATTTGCTTTAAAGCTCCTGAAAAGGCCAAATGCTCTGGCTGGGGTTTTCCAGAGCAGCCTGGGCTGTGCCAGGACACAGCGGCGCGTGGGGCCGGATCTGGCCGTGGGAGCAGGGCTCATCTTGGTGCCGGATCTGGATTTCGTTTAATAAAGGTTTTGGAGAGGAAAGGATGGAGAGCAACTTACTTGGGACTGAGTGCTGGAGCATTTCCCGCCTCCATCCCAGCTCGCCGGTCACTGATGGTGAGGGTCAGGACATCTGCACTGAAGGTGCCCAGTCCCTTGGCGCAGGGCTCGCTGCGGGACACAGGACCCCAAAGGGACAATTTCCACCCAAATGGGCTCAAGTTGACCTCGTTCCCACCCATCTCAGCAAAGATGAGGTTCGGAAGGGATGGGGACGTGGAGCCTCTGCAGCTGCGGGGGTGTCTCTGTCCGGTTTCTCCCCAACACCGAGCAGCTCCCGGGGCAGTGGGGGCCCAGCGCCCTCCTGGGCTTATTCTGCGGGAATGAATGAATGGAATAAACCCATTTTGAATGCCAGGTTGTGACACTCGTGCAGGCACTGGAAGATGGCAGTGGGTCAGTCCCTGCACTCCCTTCATTGAGGTTTGGCTCCGGTGGCATCACGCTGTTGGCATCACGCTGCGAGCGTGGGAGGAGGCGCAGGGGTCAGGATCGGGCCCTTGCTGCTGCGCTGGAGTCTCTCCGAGGCATCACGGATGATGCACCATCCCCTGTCTGAGCTTCCTGGCTTTTGTCAGCTGCTGTTGAAGCCTGACGCTAATTAAATGGGGTGTTTTGTGTTTAATAGACTCCCACTTGAGTCGTGCCGGGTGGAGGGTGCTGGCCAGGTCCCTGCTGGTGGCACTGCGGGGTGGCAGTGCTGGGGTGGTTCCCTCTGCGGGTCCTCGGCACTCACCCCTGGGTGTCTCTGCACCCCTCAGCCCTGTGGGTGCTCTCCTGCGCGCTCGTGTACTGCTGTGCCCTGCACGGCGGTGAGCATGCCCACTGGTCCCTGGGAAGAAGCAGCTCCCGTGCTGGGTTAGCAGAAGGATCTGCAAATGTTGGGAGCGGGGAGAGCATCCCCAGCCGATGTCCGCTCCGTGCAGCGGGGCTGTGTCCCCTCCCGTCCCCTTCCCTGCCACCGCCGGGCAGCCAGCCCCGTGCACACCCCCTCGAGATGTCAACACGATGTCACCGGTGCGATGCCCCAAACCTCGGGGAAGCTCAGGAGTGCTGCCTGTGCCCTGCCTGCTGGGAAGGTGGGCAGCCGCCCTGCTGCCAGCCGTGTGTCTCCCCTCCCCCTTGGCTTTCCTCGCCTGGCAGGGAGGCTGCACTGGCCCGTTTCCCCTGGGAACGCCGGCATCGTGCAGAGCACCAACCTGGGCTACCTCCAGCAGCAACCAGGGTGCCTGGGGCGGGGGGCAGGAGGCCGTTACGGGGGGGTGGGAGACATGGGGGCAGACCTGGGTGCTCCAGGCCGTTCTCTGGCCGAGCGGCTGGTGGCGCGGGATGCAGGTCGCCCAGCATCTCCTGTAGTGGCACCGCCGTTCTCACCGTCACCTCCTCTTGTACTCGCCTGGGGAGAGGAAGCTGGGGGGGGCTGTGCCATTCCTGCAAGCAGATTCCATACAATACACCTTAAACTTTATTAAAAAGCTTTATTTTGGTGGCCTTTCATAGGACTTTGAGATATTTAATCTAAATTCCATCATGCAAACCCCGCTGTGGAGCCTCTGCCTGTTTCGCAAGGTTGTGCATCTTCTCTCCGTGTCTGTTTTTTCTGGAGTAGCAGCAGGCAGTGGGACGTGGTGTGTGTAGGGCATGGCATCCCAGCTCAGGCCAGGGCTTGGGCTGGAACGCCTGGGGTGGACCCTGCTTTTCAGCCGATCTCACCCTGTTTTGGGCTGGGCTGCGTCTGTTTGGAGGTGGGAGGTTGGAAGGCATTTTGGGGTGGCATCTCCTACTGTGTCCGTGCAAGTACCACGGCAGAGCTCTGCTTTGCAGCACGCTGAGTACCGCCCTGACCCTATCTTCCTGCCTCTTCCTCCCTCCTCCTCCTCCTCTGCCAGCGAGATGCTAGTTAATGAGTTCCTGGCCATGGATTTGCACATGGGGAGCAATTAGACCAAGTGCAGGGGCAGGCGCTGGGGAGCAAGCCTTGCCTGAGCCCCCCCGCCCGCTCCAGCTCCCTCTCCCCATGATGGCTCAGCCCTGGGGAGAACGTCTTGCTGCACCCAGTCCTTCCGCATAAACCCCGTGACGGCTTTTAGTCCCATTTAGTCACTGCGGTATTTTGATGTGGTGTCAAGATGTTTCAGTTCACGCAGACGCACGTTACTTGTAGACACCTCAAGAACTGAGTCAGGCGCACCAGCACGGGCGCAGCTCGTGCCTCGAGCATCTCCCGATGTTCTCCTCGAGCGTCGCCCGCTGCAGTCATGGACCTGCTGCTCCCTCCCTGCGTGCCTTGGGCAGGAACAGCCTCTTCCATACAGGGGAAAAAGGCAGTGGGTTTGGGGCTGGAGTGGCCTTGACCTCTGTTTCCACACTTGCAAAATGACCTTCTTAATGCGTATCTCTGTCGCGAAATCTCTGCGTTGTTTATGCTGAAAAACACTATTTTTCTTTTTTTTTTTATTGTAGTCTTTAAAAACTGAAGCATGTAAGATGGTTCCTGTCTAATTAAGTATTTAACCTGCAACAAAATATTGTATTTTACGTTGATGTTTTTTTTTAGAAAGGAAGTGTTGGCTCTGTTTCTAAGTAAAACATTGAAGCAGGCCAGTTGGAAAATCGTCATCATATTCAGACTTTGTAAACATAATTTTTTAATATCTTTTTTTTTTTTTCCCCCTCAACTTGAAGCCAGGTCAGAAAACATAAACAAAAATTCGCGGGTAGTTTGAGTCGCCCCAAAGCTGTAATTCTTCATCAAAGCTTTGCATGGCAATTTATACCCAGCGTTAGCTAATGCAAGCCGTTAAGTGGAAAGGGCTCGGTTCTCTGGTGGTCGGGCACGGCTCCCGCTGGCGCCTGGAGAAGGGTTTGCCCCAAAGGAGACGACCGCCTTGGTTATCCTTTCTGTCACAGCAACTCGGGCATTGCCCCGAGAAGCTCCCGGGGCAGGACACTGGTGCCAGCGGAGGGGAGAAGGTGTGGGGACACAGGGTCTGTGGCCCCCCAACTCTGTTTTAACTGGTGTTAAGCTGTTTGCATCCTTCAGAAGCGGCGTTACTTGTTCCTGCAGCCCTTCTGCCCTGTCTCGGTCCATAAGGTTAAAGCAGTGCCGGGTTCGTCCTTGGATTTGTGCTCTGAGCTTTTTTGCGAGGTTTAGCCGGGTTTCCTCAGGGGCTTTGAGCTCGTACCCTTCTGCAATTAAAATACCGGGCTGGGGACAAGAAGGGCCCCGCTGCAGCAGATGTGGCCGGGAGCTGGGTGCTTTCGGCTCATCCTGGAGCCGGTACGGCCAGGGATCACGCTGCGTCTGCCCCATCTCTCCCTTTTTCTTCTGCTGAGCCCCAGGCTGCCCATTTGTAGAGTGCAAATGGACAAAACCCAGAGTTTGAGCTTCTCTAAAGGCCTTGGAAGGTGTTTGCTGTGGTGCAGTGGACACGATTCCCTGCTTGGTGGAAGGGTGTTTTGAAATGCCCCCGTGCCCGCTCGCCTTCCTGCAGACCGTGGTAAGGACTTTGTGGATCTGGCAGCCGCGGAGTCTGCCGGGCGAGGGCTGTGTCGTGCCGTGGGGTGGGATGCTCTCTTGCTGCGGGACAGTTTGCTCCAGTGCATCCCTCCTGTCCGTGCCCCAATTTCCCTGGCTCTCAAATACTGCCCGCGAGCATCCCTCGCCTGGGTGTCTGTGGATGGACGGGAATGGGCTGTGGGAGGGACTGGGGGGTAGAAACCGGTCGTGTGTCTTGGATGGGGACAGAGGTGATGTGTTTAGCTTGCCTGCATCCCAGCTCCTCGCTAACAGCTCTTCCCTCCGAGGCTTCCCCTGGCCCTCAGTCAGCAGCGGGAATTCCCTCGCCTCTGCCCGAGCTCCAGCTGCAGCCGGGATTGCTGCGGCGAATGCGAGGACGGGCTGTAACTGCCGCCTCGCCCGTGTTCACCGGGTTTTGTGGTCCCCGCTTGGTTACCACATCTCAGTGCCATCCTGCCGCCCGCTTGTTCGGGTGATTAGAGAAGCACTGGATGGATCAGCGGCTGCTGTTGACCCTGCAGAGCTGTCCCGTCCCCTGCACTCCCCCCTGCAGCCGCTGACATCCCCTGCCCTGGATGAATCTTTCATGCACTTGCGTCGTGTATTTTTAATAGGCTGGGATGGGGTTCGAGCTCGTGCTGGCGACTGGCAGGGCTCGGGGGGGGCTGCATCCCCCAGTGGGACGCGACTTTGGGGGGGAGAAGGTGGTCCCCAAGGGAGAGGGGTGCGGAGGGAGGCAGAGAGCCCGCATCACCTGCGCCGGGCAGGGTGCCGATGCTCGCAGGGAATATTTCAACTCCATAGGGATTATTTCAGCTCCACAGGGACGTGCGCCTCTTTTCCTGGCCAAGGGGGGTTAACCCAGCGGCGGTGGGAGCAGAGAGCCCGGCGAGGCTTCCTGGAGCGTGTCAGGGATTGTAAGGGAAGCGGAGGAGCTGCCAGGACAATTAGCACGGGCTTGTTCTCACCAGCGCGTCCCTGGGATGGAGTGGGGCTGTAATCAGCCTGTCGCTTCCCCAGCTTTATTAATACAGCGATTTTTTGGGGGTTTTGGCTCTGCACGGCGTGGTGCCTGCCAGCCAAGCCTCTGCGGGGAGAGCGGGGGCTCGAGGTGGTGTGTTTCTGGGCACGGCAATGTCTCATTTTGGAAGCTGTTTGGGCTTCTTCCTCAGGGACCGATGGAGGAGGAGGAGGAGAGACATCCCCTCCATCTGTGCGCTGCCCTAGGAAGGGATTTAAATCATAGGCTCGTGAAAAAGAGGAAACGTGTCTGTTTTGCTCAGGCTTTAAAGCCTGCAGGAGCCTCCCGGAGATGCTCCCCTTCCCTCTTCGGGGAGGTCTGGTTTGGAGAGCATCTCCTTCCCTGGCCGTGGAGGCAGGCGCTGTCTGCCAGGGCCGGAGCGGGCTCGCTGCTCCGTGGCCTCCATCCTGGCCGGCTTCTGGGGCTGCGGCAGCAGCGAGGACCCGGCTGCCCTCCTGCAGCTCCCAGGCGAGCGCAGGGAGGAGGTTTTCTGTGCCTGGGGTCGGTACTCTGCTCCCGCGGTGAAGGGTGAGGGATGCTCTCCAAGGAAATATATGGAAATATAAATATAAGAATATAAATTAAAAATATATATATTTTTATATATGTATGTTTAGGGCAAGTTTTATCCTCATCCACCTTCCCATGTGTCTGGGATCTCCTCCTCTCTTCTCTGCCCACTTGTTCTTTCCTGCTTTGGTGTGAACCCACCTGACCAGTGCAGCATCCCGGGCACGGCAGCACCGATGCCACGTGTGTGGCCGTGCAGGGCCATCGCTTCAATTCCTTCATTTCACCAACTGTTACATAAATCCGCTTTTATACCGAACTTGTGGACGTCACTGAAGCTCTGTCCATACCCATAACATCACTGTTTCCATGGGAACCAGCGTACTTCCAAGGGGGAAAAAGTAGAAGGAGACTAAAAAAAGGACAAAGAAGGAACAAAATAAGACAAATATGTGACATATCCCAACTATGTGTCGGTGTAGGATGTTACAAAGATTTCTCTGCCACTTGTTTAGGAAGCCTTGCATAACGGGTTTTGTCTTGAGTACTGCAGCAAGCCGGATCAGGGACGGTAGAAACTTAGTAGTATCTCAAATATCCCGAGTCTCTTTGCGAGACAGAGTTGTCTCTGGCAACTCTGCACGAGGTGCCTTTCTGCGTGAGCATGAGAGGGAAAACGTATCTGCCCGTATTGCAGCACTTACCCGTGTTTCCGTGGGTTTTCCTCCATCCCAGACCACGGCTGGGGCTGTGCATCAGGAGGGGGTGGCACCGCTGGGCGTTGTGGGCACGTCCCGGTGGGCAGCCAGCCCCGCCGCTCTTCTGCTCCACCGAGCTTTAAAGGCAGGCGCTATTAAGGGATAGTTTACAGCGAGCGAGTTTAAAAATATATATATTTGGGGCTTAAGTGTCTAGCCACTATGTGCTTCATAAGGCGTGGTGGGAGAAAAGGTCTTAAATATATTATCGAGCGCCGGCAATGGCTCTGGCTTATTTAGTGTATTTTAGCTGGTAACCCCGCGTCCCTCCGGCAGAGGAGGAGTCCATTAGGAAGGATTTTACTGCTCACAACAACTTCTTGGCTAATGCCAGGCGTGAGCTGCTGGGAGGGAGCACATCCCTGGGGCTCCCTCGTGGGAGGCGGTGGCTGGTGCGGAGGTTGGGCTGGGAGCCGGGAGGAGGACGGGGATGGGCACGTGTGCTCCGGGGCACGCTCCCACCTCCGCAGCCCCACTTTGGTGGGGTGAGTGGGAGGAGAGCCCCGTCTCCGAGCCGCCCAAATGTCAGCAGAAGGTGCTAAAGCAGGGACAGGAGTGGAGGGTGAGGGAGGTCGGGGGGAGCTGGGGCTTCTGCAGGGCTCGGTCTGGGCAAGTGAGGCTTCACGGCTTCTCTGCTTTTCCCTTCGGGCGGCGCGGGGCGGCGAGGGTTGGGGTCCCAGCGTTTGGCATCAACGGGTGAAATAGCTGCTGAGTTCTGTCCCCACAGGGATTCCACCCCGAGCCGTCCTACTCGCCCACGGGCTGGGGACCGCGCGTTGCCCCAGCCCTGCCCTTTGCACGAGGCCATTTTGGGGCTGTTTTGGGTGTTTCTGCTCTGTGAGGCGTGAGGAGGAAGGAAGGACTGGGATGAGAAGCCAGAATAAATTCAGCCTAAAGTGCTCTTGCTTGACATTTTATTTTATTTTATTTTTTTAAAGCACCCATCCTCGTAGATGCTGGTCCCAAGGCTGGGCTGCCAGCAGCCGAGCCCTCCCAGCTCAGGAGTTAATTGCAAGCGATATGTAGGGCTTTTCTTAAAAGCTCCAGCTCCTGAAGTTTGGAGATTATGCAAGACACTCAGCTTGCAGGATTTTTTTTTATCTTCATTTTTTTTCTCCTCTCCTTAAGCAATAAGATTTTAAACCCTTTTGGTTGCTGGAAAAAGAACCCTTAAAGTACAAATCTAAAAGGTTCTGGGGAAACAATTTCAAAACAGTAAAGCAAATAAGAACCTCGTCAGGTTTTTTCTCTTTGACAAAACATCTTTTTTTTAAAATCAAGCTTCATCCCCTCTAAATACAGCATCATTCTTCGCTTCATCACCTGGGCGGCTGAGCAGGGTTCCTCCACGCTGCTGAGCAAATCCTACATCCCCCTTGAGAGGCGGCTGTTTCCGAGACAGAGGAGAGCGTCTCCTGCCTGCAGCCGACAGTGCGCTTTTCAAATCTTTGGGAGAAAAATGAAAAGATTATTAAGATGATTACTCCCCCAAAACTCCTTTTCCCTTTTCTTTTGGGCTTTACAGTTGCTGTTGGGCGTTTGGGGACCGTCGTGTGGCCGCGGCCCCGTGGTCCTGGTGTGACGGGAGCGGAGTGGGGCCGTTTCACGGCAGAGGGAAGCAGCCGCCGGTGCATCCCTGTGAAGGGGAAAATGGAGATGAAATTTCCAAAAACACCAGCGTGAATAATCTCCCTGGGTCGGTTTCCCAGGTTTAATTGTGAAGCTGCATGAATTAAAATAACCTCCTGGGTCTGTCTGCGCTGCGAGGGAAGCGGTTTTGAAGAGCTGCAGAGCAGTGACGAGGCAGGGACGCTCCCCGCCTGGCTTTTTCCCGGCTCAGAGCCTGCGGACAGGGATGTCAGGGCTACGCCGGGCTCAGCGGGGACTTGCCACCTCTCGGCGGCGTGTGCTTGGGCTGCCAGATGCGGTGACTCGGGATGGGGCAGGTGCCGGGCCTGTCGTGGAAGTGCTCTCTGAGTAATATTTGCATTTTTAAACCCCTTTGCCGCAGCCCCACTGGAGAAGCGCCTCTTGGCTTTGCTTTCCAGGAATGCCCTGGTGATCGGGCTCGCCTGGTGTGAATCCCTGCGGACCCCGGGGCAGGAGGCGCGCGCTCCATCGCGTGTGTGCGTGCGATGAGTGCCCAGGGCTGCCGTGCCCGCAGCGGGTTATCCACCCTGTCAGGAAAAAGCAGTTTTGCTGTCGGTGCGGTGTCACAATGCTGCGGGAACGGCTTTAAGGCTGCCGCATCTTCCCTGCTTCATCCTGCTCTTGCGTTCCCTGGAGGGAGGGGAGATACCAGGCCTGGAAAAGCACCTGCGATGGCAAATCCGTGGGGTAGAGACCGTGTCAGGATCACACCGGGGCAGACCCCTGCCAGTGCTCGGCTGCGAGCTAGGCGAGCGGATTCATTGGGTAAAGATGCTCCGAGAGCACCTCTGGCGTGCAGCAGCCACGGAGATGCGAATGCTTCTTGCAATGCGAATGCTTCTTGCAAATGCTGAAAGCAAAAGATGAGTGCTGGTTTTGCTTTCGAAGGAATATGGTAGGAAAAAAAAAAAAAGGCAACTAAATGTCCAGGGTTGTGATGGGAATACTGTAACCTTTCAACCGGGCATGACACGAAGAGCCTTCTGTTGGCCTGGTGCAGTCAGAGGCAAAGCTGGGAAGGGGTTATTATTTCCATCCGTGAGGCAGATTAATTCTGAGGACTTTTAACTCCCCTTGCAAACGGCCTGAATTAATGTTTTAGGATTTTAGTCCCTGCCTCCTCTCACCCCCCCAAAGGCCAGACCCTGGAAGTCCCATTATGCTCCTGTCAAAGGGGCTATTTCGGGAATTGATGATATGAATGAAGCCTAAAACTCCGCTCTCATTAACGTCTGCAGCTTATCCCAGTGTCACTCCTAAGCTGGTGGGACTCAGTGACACTGCAGGGGAAGGCTGTCATTTCAACCCAATTTTCACATCACATTTTCACAAAAATTTCCAGGCCTCGCCGGCGCTTTCGGCACATTTGTCAAACACCAGCCGCTGTCCCGGCGAGCGAAGGCTTTGCCTGGCACAAGAGAAATGACTGCGGGTGGTGATGGGGGACCTGATCATGGCCGTGGCCATGGCCCGTGAGTCCCAACGACCTCTCCTTGCCCCAGAAAACAGGCTGCAGAGGTGTCACCTGGCTGGATCCCGGCAGTTCGAGGTATTTCTGTGGTTGGGTTTGATTGTAGGATACAAGCTTGTGGCCCCTGGTGCTGCAGCGCTGCCTGGGCATTGGTCCCCACCTTGGCTGTGGAACCCCACTCCCCGTCACTCTGGCTGTGCTTCTGGGGGGTCCCACCCCATGTCCCGGTGATGGCAGGACGGCGGCACGTTGCCTTGGAGCTGCTGCTTCACTGGAGCACTGGCCCCACTTAGGGAGAGCTGGAGGAGGGGGTCAGGAGAGGAGCTGGAGATGAGAGAGGGATGCAGGGAAGGAGGAGAGGAGGAATGGCAGAAGCTGCTTGGGAGTAGCAGAGTACCAAGGGGAGAAATAAATACTAATCCCATGGAAGAGCATGTATCGCTGTAAAGCATCACCAACCGCTGTCCTCGCTCAGCCCTTGGGGGGGATGCCCGGCCCTGCCGGGGAAGGGACCGCCATCTCTGGGGACGGGCGATGCTGCGACATGGTGGTGCCCTCTCTCCCCATCCCCAAGCCGAAGAGCGCGCCGGGAGCGGTGTGTGTGTGCTCTGGCTCGGCAGAGAGAACCCGGGCTGCTGCTGGACCGAGCATCATGCCTGCCGTCCTCTTGGTTGCCGCTGCACTCAAGCAACAGCTTGCCACTTAATTCACTTGCTGGTGAATTCGATCCAAACTTCTGCAACCGAATCATAGCAAGTATAATGCAATATCTTTCTCTTTTGATTATATTAAGCTGGGTAGTGCTGGCTAATTGAATCTGGGGCTTTTGCCTCTTAATTATGAAAGGTCAGGCTCTGCCGAGCGCGGGCAGGTAGCACGGGGATCGCTCGTGGTGGGAAGGGGGCGGAGGGCTCTCACTCTGTGCAAAGGCTCCTCTTCGTAACAAGTGAGTGACTTCTGGATATTTTCTTTTTGGTTTTGGTGCTCTTTATTGTATGAATTTTAAGAGTTGGGTTACAACAAAAGCATTGCTGGATATTTCTGTGTGGTAGAAACGGATTTTTTTTTTAATTGAAAAGAAGCTGTGAACGTTTCGCCTGTCTGCCTGGACCAAGTTGACGGTAAAAATGTGGTCAGCAGGTGACCCTGAAAAGCGGGGACTCTTTCTCTGACACCCGTGGGATGGAGCTGAGGGGGTGATTGCCTGCTGTGTGCACCTGAACCCCGTTATTCGTTGGTTTTAAGCACCAGCCCTCTGCTCCCTGCCTGCTCGGCAGGAGGAGGGGGCAGGACCCCCCAGGGCCAGCTCCGCTCCCTGCAAATATTTGTCTCACGCAAAGTGGGCTGCGGGCTCAGCTCAGCACCGGGGCGAGAGGCGGTGGCATTGTCACCGCCGCCCCTCGCCTTCGCTGCCACCTCCTTGCCTTCGCTGCTGGCCGAGGACCAGCGCGGTCTCCGCTGCTCCCCAAAGCCCCTTTGCCCCTTCGCTGCCCGCGCAGCAGCAGCGAGCGGCATTCAATAAAGCACCTTCTGCTTTTGCTAATTGAAGAGTTTCCCTTTGTCAGCCTCTGGGCTCAAAGCAGGGTCGGTACAAAGCCGTAGCCATCAGCACTTTGTGTGCCTCTGAAAATCCCATTAGCAGAAGAAAGAGCTTGAAGTTTCATTCAGCTGGAAAAAAAAAAAGAAGAAAAAATAAAATACCCCCCCCCCCCACCATCCC
>VZSZ01000816.1:199685-251606 GCA_013398815.1 Ibidorhyncha struthersii | reverse complement strand
CGGTGTTGGCTGTCCCCTCGCTGGGAAGGGCAGCCTGGGGGGGGCCATGCCTGTGCCAGCACCCGTGTCAAGATGGGGAGTGCTGGGGCTGTGGGCAGGTGGGTGCTGTGGGCAGGTGGGTGCTGCTGCCTGCGCTGNTCGCTCCCCGTGTGCAGCGGACTGTGGCATCTCGGGGGGGTTGCGCTCTCCTGGCTACCCTCCACTTGCAATTAGTCACTGGTGCCAGTGCCAGCACACTAACGAGCATCGAGAGGCACCCGTGGCTTTGCCATCTGTGGCAGCACCGGTGGAGGACAGGGAGGGTGCCCTCGGTGCCATCCCGTGCTGTTCCTCCCATTTTGGCCACCGCTCGTCCCTTTGTGTGCCGGACTGCGGTGAGCGTGGTGGATCTGCTCAGCCGCCCTGGGTGGGCGTTAGGGCTGCTCTAGGTCTCAGAGAGGGAGAAAGTGAGATCAGAGTGGCTCCAAGCAGACGCACATCGTGGTTGTGTGCCCATCTCTGCTTGCTGAGGAGCTTGTGGTCCCCAGCCAGCATCCAAGCAGCTGCCTGCTGTGGCAAAAACATCACCCAGGTCCCGTGCCCAGCCGAGACGGAGCCCGTGGAGGAGAGCCAGGCGCAGCACAGGGTCTTCTCCATCACCACAGAAGATTTTGCATGAAGTGCTGCCAGCCTAGGGAAGCATCCGTCTGTCTCTGCAGGTTTTGACCCATCTCTGCAGGCTTTGACCCAAGCAAGCAGGCTGCTCCCGAGGAGGAGAATATTCCCTTCCCTGCTGAATATCTCGCACAGCTCTTGCAGACGCACGCTCGTTCAGTCACCCGTTTGGGATCTTACAGGGTGGTTTGTTTGTTTGGTTGTTTTTTTTTAAATTCTTTATGTTCTCAAGGGCTTTGCAGTTCCTTGCTGGCAGAGCCCTGGACGCAGCTGGCTCTGCAGAGGGATGCTTTCCAGCCCCCCAAGCCGGGGAACGCTGGTGGATCCCCCGCAGCTCCTGCCCCCTCCTCCAGCCTGCCCTCCACGCCTGCCCCCACAGGACTATATTTGGGCTAAATATTCCAGCCCATAGCCCCAACCTGACAGTTGGAATGTCTATCCCAATATCTTGTAAACATTTCTTCCGATTAAAAGATCCAGATTGCCGGCGACCAAGCTGTGACTCAGCCCCATGTGATTTCCCAGGAATTCGCCCAGGATGGGCGGCAGGAGCTGCCAGCTCCAGCCCTGCGCGCCCGGCAGGGAGGCACCTGCTGATTCATCCTCACCTTCTTCTTCTCCAGCCAGATAACGCTACAGCACGTTATCCAAACACCCCAAACACCACCCGCTACCGCGTTGCAGCGAAAGCTCTTGTCTGACAAGGGCCACGATTATTTTCCTAGAGCCTGGAAGCTGCTGCCTGCGCCCAGGCAGGAGCGTGGCCCCGACTGGCTGCGGGTTGCGGCAGCCGATGGGGTGTTTTCCCGTGCTAGGCTGGAAGATAACGCCGGCGCTGCGTTGCACCGGCTCCTGGATTTCACATCTCTGTGCCCCAGGAAGTCAGGAGCTGGCTGGAAATGCCCCCCCAGAAGGATGCAGAAAATTTGGTACCAGGTTTGAACTATCTTTAGGAGGATTTGCTGCAGCAACACGCTTTATTCTGCCCCAAAAGTAACAGTTTCCAAAGTCTGTCCTGGCAGCTCAGCTCTTTAAAATTGCTCCAGGAGGCAGCAGTTGGGGCAGGGGATGGGCTCTGCCGGCCCTCACAGTCTTAAGGCTTTTAGGCAGTCAGTTAATGGTTTTGACAGTCTTAATTTGGACTGGGAATGAAAAGTTCAGGCAGCGACTTCAGGGTAACACCCCTGGGATAAGCTGCGACATAGTTAATAGAAAATTGTAATGTTGTTAAAGTGCTTTTCCATAAAATGCCAGGAGAGGAAATTAACGGTGTGGGGTTTGGTTTTGTTTTGTTTCCTAAAAGTTGATATCGTTCTTTTAATTTAATTTTTTAATCCATCACATCAGCACTCAGCACTCTTGCCGTGCAACTTTCATTTGATAGCGGTTTTCGCATTAGCTGTAGCCTCTGATGTCAGTGTGGGGAGAACATACCATGGGTTTGCTGTGCGGGTATCTAAATGGCAGGCAGGCTCTCCATGCAAAACCAGATAAAATCTAACCTCGAGAAGCTGGCACATGCCTTGCTTTAAAGACCAGAATTACCTTTCCGATTCAGCGGTGGCTGCTCGCGGATGCTCGTTCGGATCCATTGCTTCCTTGACGGGGTGCCGTGCAGGTGGTTTGAGAGGGTGAGCATGCTGGTGATCCTGCTCAACTGTGTGACGCTGGGCATGTTCCACCCCTGCGAGGACATCGCCTGCGACTCGCCGCGCTGCAGGATCCTCCAGGTACGGCTCGGACGCTGCTTTTGGCTTAACAGTGGCCCCGGGTTGATGGGGATCGGGAAAGACCGAGCTGCGGCGGAGGTACCCTGGGACGGCTGAGTCCTGCCTGTGCTGGCTGTCCCACCAGCACATAAAAACCTGTTGATTTTGGTGCTCGGATGTGAACACACGGTGTCATCAGGCGAGGCCCCTGCCAGGCTGTGCCAGCCCCAGCGTAGCCAAGCCTTGCTCCGGGTGCCTGGGAAGGGTTAACCACTGAGTTTGTAGTGAAAGCAGAGCCCAAAATATACTTATCCCTTTATCCAAGCACCCTGGGGGCTGTTGGCCAGACTGGATTGGGGGAAGACACAGTGTTGTTCCCAGTACTGCCTCTGCCCAGGGATTTTCGCCCTCGATGGTGCAAGAGGAGACCTTGTTGGACTCAGGTCTCCAATTCCCTCCCCTGGTGCGAGCGTGCAGCGATCCTCCTACGTGCCTTTCTCTTGCAGAGCTTCGACGATTTCATCTTTGCCTTCTTCGCCGTGGAAATGATCGTCAAGATGATTGCACTGGGGATTTTTGGGAAGAAATGCTACTTGGGAGACACGTGGAACCGCCTGGACTTCTTCATCGTCATCGCAGGGTAAGCCCAGCGCGGCGGGTCCCCCTCTCCCTGTTCCTCTCTGTTGTCATTCATGGCTCCACGTGGCAAGTGTCGGATTTGGGGGACGCGGCTGGTTTGCAGTGGTGAAGGCTGGGGGCTTGTTGGGCATCGGTGCTGTTGGCATTGTCCGTCCTGGCTCCACAGTGGGGATCACCACCCGGACCACAGCGGTCCCTCCGGTCCTCTCCATAGCTCATGGGAGAGCTGACACTCAGCTCGTGGAGCAGGGCAGGGCGATAAAAGCTGTTTGTAGTGGATTTTGGCCAGCCCGTGCCCTGGGGCTCCTCGCTGGGCGATGGGCTCGGCGTTTCTCCCTCCAGCCGTGCCGGTGGTTTCTGTTTCCATCAGGCGAGGTGGCAGCGAAGCGGGTGGTTGGGAGCTTGGAGCAGCGTGCCAGGGAGGATAGTGCAGTGAAATGTGCATGATTGCCCTCCTGATTATACTATTTTTATTTTTTTTTTTGGTAAGGGAAAGCGACCAAGTTTGCCTTTTTGAGTGTTTTCCTTTCAGAGGCACCTGGTTTGAATTAAAGGCTCTTCCAGCACCCGAGAGTCTCCTGGCGGAGGCTGGAAATCCACATGAAAAGTCCCTGGCCCCCGGCCAGCGAGCGGAGTTTCTTTGACACACGAACCGCTCGCCGACCCTTGCCTCCCCTCCCCGCTCCAGGAGCCCAAAGACCTTTGGGAAAACAGTGTTTTTTTCCTCTTTTGATAGAGCTAGAGATCAAATTTATTGGATTTTCATGGAAAGGAGCAGGGGACCCTCCCAGCTGGGCTATTTCCCTGGCGTGGGTTTGGTGTGCACCAAGAAGGGGCAACACCTTGGTGGGCTTTGCTTATGGTCCATCACTGGCCCCATAAGGTCATGGCAGACATCTCTACTAGGCAGCTGGGAGAACCAAAGCAGTGGCCCAGTAAAACCAATAGGGAGGTGCCAGGTATCCCAACACATCCTTGGCCTGGGGAGCTCATTACCATGGGGTGCTGCAGAGGCCAAAAGATGTAGCAAGACTCAAGACCCAGACGGGACACAGAGATGGAGGGCAGAATGGCCAAGAGCTGTAACTGTCCCCATAAACCCATCTTCCAGTGGAGGCCACAAGCTCGTGCTTCCCAGCTGCACCAGCCTCTGGCTCCTTGGGTTAGGAGAAGGCTCAAAGTTTCCTCCTGAAGTGTCTGAGCAACATTAGGGGCTGCAGCGATGGGATGTGGACAAGGTGAGACCCTGGGTCTGACCAGCTCTGGTAGGGTTGTGAACATTAGCAGCACGGCCAAGGGCTGGAGCCTGCTAGAGCCACCCCGTGTGTTCTTTATGTCTTCTTCTTCATTATTTCTCATGCTAGAGTTAGGTGTAATGAAGAACCAGACCTAAGCAAGGCCAGGCATCCCACCTGGGGAGGCTCAGGGGTGGCATGGTGGTGGGTGCTGGGCTGCTGCCAGCTCTGCCACCCTGGGATGCTGCTGTGTTCCCCTCGCAGGCTGGTCCTCGCCTTGCCTTAGAGTTGTAAGTTGAGCTTGCAACTTGAGCTTGCAAAGTCTTTGGAGCTAGAGTAGAGTTGTTCTTGATGTGCTCCTACAGAGACCGCACCATGGTGCGACCTCGGTCTAGAGGGACATCAGCAGAGACCGTCCTAATCCCTGCTGCTAAAATACAGCTGCGCTTTGCTCAAGCAAGCATCTGGTCTCCTGCACATCTACTGCACCTGGACGGGCATTTGGGTGTGTGAGAGCCACCTTCTTCCCGGGCAGAGCACGGATAGCGGCACCGACCTCCCTTCTGACACATCCCCCTTCCCACATCCGCCTTCCCGCATCCCCCATGCGCGGAGGCATTTATTTGCTGCAGAGGTTTTGCAGCCTCGCAGCTTGACCGCTCCCGTGACTCCTGCCAGGTCGGCTTTGCCTCTCGCTAAATGATGGGTCTTTCCTTTGTGTGCATGAATTGTTCCCATCTGGGCCCCATCAAAACCAATTCAGCTGACAAAGGATCGAACTGGATTTAAATGCAAAGCAGAGCCTCTCCTCTCCCAGTGCCCGTTTTCTCTGCTCCCTTTTGCGCCCTTGTGCTCTCCTCCAGCTCTCTCGCATTCATCCTGGAGCGCTGCATCCTGCTCAGAGCATCGCTGCTCTCCTGGAGGGTCCCTCAGCCATCCCTGGCGGCACCAGCTGCTGGGAAGAGCCAAAGGGGCTGCAGGAACGGGCCGCTTCTCTAGCAGAGGAGAAAATAAAGGACCCAAGCCTGTTACTGAACACAAGACGTAGGTAAAAAACACTGTAAGGATAAGAGAAGAAGCATGCCAGGGCCAAATCCCAACCAGACAGAGGGAAATTCCACTGGTAGCCCTTTAATGCAGCTCTGTGGTTCCCACACGGAGCAAATTGCCCCAGTGAGCATCCAGACCGTGGTGCCGACAGCAGAGCACAGGAGCGAGGGATGAGCCGAGCTCGACGTGGAGGCACCTTGCATCTGAGCGGGTGCGTGATGTGGGGAAAGGGGCCAGAGCCAAGATGTGGCCCTGGAGGAGGGTGTGCGCTGGGGTGATGCTCAAATCCCCACTGTATTTGCTAGATACTGGATAAAGCGCGTCACGTTTTTGTGTAGGTCTTGCATAAGGGCTTCAGCCGGGTTCCCCAGTGAAATGACAGGAGAAGAGACCCCCGAACTAATATTTCCAGGTGGCCCTGGTAACCACAAGGAAGCAGCCCTGCTTCTACCTTCCCACTTTTTTCCTCCCTGTTTTCATGCAAGACACGGGAGGAGGGAAGCAGCAGGACAGCGGGGGCTCCCCAGTGCCCGGCAGGTCCCCGGGCTCCTGCTCTCCTGCTTTCCCTGCCGCTTCGCTGCCCATGGACTGCAGAAAGTGATGGCAGGGGGAGAGGAGAAGCAACAAACCGTGTCTGTGGGGCATCGGGTGGGGAAGGCACGTCGTGCCGGGGGGCACGTGGGACACGCTGTGCGCTCCCACGGGCAGACCTCCCATAGAAACCCTTCCCAACCACCACCTTTGGAAGAGGCTTCCAAAAAATCCCCCCAAATCCTGTGGCATTTCATCCTCCCCATTCACTGAGAAGTTTCTGGACCTGCCAGGGGTTGAAATCATAGAGAAGCCTTTTTTTTTTTGTGCGTGTTTGCCCCAAATCTGCTGCTTGCAGAGGGCTGGGGGAGCCGCTCAGGTGCTTTGCTCGCTCCCGCCGCGCTGCCGGCCACTTTCGTGGCATGCCATTAAGTACTTCTCAGCTCTGTTAAACTGTCCAGACCGATCTCATGAGCTCATGGAGAGTAAATGACTTCTTTGTGACAATGTAATGCAATTAGTGCTAATTGTAGAGTGTGTAATGTCTGCAACACATCTCTGTAATTACAGTAAAACTTGCTGGAGATGAGAATAGCGCTGTATTATCAAAACTCAGCTTAGTGAAACATGGCTTTGGCTGTAGGTTGTGGAGTTGCACGGGGAAAAGGGAAGGAAAAAAGTGATGAATGACATAATTACGTTGTGTTATTTTAAAGAAGAGGATTTGGGTAGTTAGCTTTTAAGAGAACGCTTGAAGGTTAACACAAGAGGCGTTGCAAGCCAGCTCTCGCCCTCTAAAGACGATTCAATGCGATTTCGACCTCTCTCAGTGCAAGACTCAGATGTATCGAGGACGAACGCTTGTTTACATCCAAAAATATGCAGCGTCATTTACAGTTTAGTGCTGGCCGAGGCTCTGGCTGGTGAACGGGAGCGGTGGGATGGAGATGTGCTGCTTTGGGACCCCGCACCCGCTCTGCCTCCCCCTTCTCCAGGCAGGGCACAGGGAGCTCTTCTCGGATCAGCCTGTGGGAAGAGGGATAGCCACAGACTGAGATCTACCCGCTCCTCAGCTGGAGCCGTCCCCAGCCCCATCCACCTTATTGCAGTCCCACCAACTTGTTTTGACTTTGGTCAATGAGGACTTCCCTAAACCTCTGCATCCCTGTGGATTGAGTTGTGCTTTAAACCCTCCTCATAAAAAATACCCAAACCCAAAACAACAAAATAATGGTGAATTGTTTTCCCAGGAGCGAGGCTTTAAATCAGGGGGTAATTTGGTACGATGAGAGCTTACAGGGTTCCTCTCTGCCTTCTCTAGACACAGGGTCGTGCGGGGCTCCGGGTCCGCGGCTGCTCCGAGCAGGGCTGCGCATCGTCCCGTGTTTGGGTTGTGTGGGTCTGCTCTTGCTCCGAGCTCAGTCAGTTGTTTGGCCGAGTCTGTGGAGTCCTTTTTGTGCTTTGCTCCTTGTAACGGTAACGGGCCTCTTAAAAGACTTTGTAGGAAAGTTAAACACTTCTGGAATATTTTGCTTACAATTCAAGACGAGCCGGGACTGGTGGCGGTTGGCAGGCTGCTTCCTTCAGAAACAGACACACCGTTTCTTTTTTTCTCTTTGCTTCCTGAGCACCTCTTCTCATGTTTGTTATCATTTTTTCCCCCTCTGTTGAAGGCTGTGTTAAAGAGTTCGCTCCACTGAAGTCTTCATAAACAACCCTTAAGGATGTCTTGCTCCCTCCTGGTTTTGAGCGCTGAATTTCAGGGATGAAACATGCTGCAGGAAGCCTTGCTGTATACTTAGATAACAGGAGAGAAAGGGATGCTGCAGTCCCTCGCTCCATCCCTGCTCCGTCTAAACCGGGGTGGTTTCTGAAAAGCTCTTTAGCTCAGAAATTGGGATAAGGCGACGCTGCCAGACCGGTCTCGGCGGGGAGCGCCGATCCTGTGGCTGTGGGGTTCCCACTGGGTGCTTTGGGTGAAGCTTCCAGCATGTGGCCTTCACCCGACAGCGCCGGTTCGCTTCGCCAGCAGGCAGGGCTCCTCTGAAGGGCACTTTGGCTGATCAAAGGGCTGTTTCAACTCCCCGGTTCAGAGATGGGGAAGAAAGCGCTGGCATGGGGCGGCCCTGCCGCAGCCTCCTGCCGCGACTGTGGGCAAAGGCTGTTCTTTCCCCATGTATTAGTCCCTTCATCCCTTAAAAAAAAAAAAAAAAAAAGAAAAATAACAACGAGGCAGGGATGAATGTTGCTTTTTCATCCCCTCTGCCTGCCTGTATTGATCCCTCTCGCACCGAGGAGCAGCACCTTGGAGATGTGGCTGCGCGGTGCCCTCTGCGCTGCCCGGTCACCCCGAGTGCCGTGGGGTAATTGCCCGTGTAAAGAACCGATTTGCACACGCAATTACCCAATGTGCAATCACAGCCGCAGCCCCTTTGAGCTGCAGCGAAAGCTGCACCAAACCCTCTCCCAGGAGCCTGTCCCTCTCCGGTGCTTTCCGGGATGGATGCGAGCGTGCTGCGAGCTGGGAGCCTCTTTGCTCTGAGCAGAAGTGGCACAACCGTATCAGGCCGGTTCTCGTGATTGCAAACCTCTGGGGGTTCAAAATCTGGGGTTGAGTTTTGCAATCTGATGCTTTAAATGATTTTGGGGAGGATGAAGAGCAGCTGAGACCTGGGGCCGGCGAAGCCTCCCGGCTGTGAGTGCTCTCTGCTCCGTTCCGCCGTACCGCAGCCTTCCAAGCAGAGCATTCCTTAGGGCAACAAAGATGACTGAGGGATTGGAGCATCTCCCTTAGGCTGAGAGGGGTAGGACTCTTTAGCCTGGAGAAGAGAAGGCTGAGGGGAGACCTTATTATTGCTTATAAGGATCTAAAGGGTGGGTTGAAGGAGGATGGAGCCAGACTCTTTTCAATGGTTCCCACTGACAGGACAAGGGGCAACGGGCACAAATTGGAACGTAGGAAGTTCCGTTCAAACACAAGGAAGAACTTCTTTACGGTTCGGGTGACGGAGCACTGGCACAGGCTGCCCAGGGAGGTCGTGGGGTCCCCTTCTCTGGAGATTTTCAAGACCCGCCTGCGTGCAGTCCTGAGTAATGTGCTCTAGGTGATCTCACTTTAGCAGGGGATTTGGGCTAGGTGATCTCTAGAGGTCCCTTCCAACTCTGAAAATTCTGTGATTCCGTGATCCTGAGCGAGGCATGTCCCTGACTCACCGAAACCTGCTGGGCAAAAGAAACCCCGCAGCAGCCTCCCTCGCAGCCGAGCTGACTAAACCCACCTGTGAAAAGCCTTGTTTTTTTGAAATTTTAGGACTTTAGAAAAGAGAATTCTTTAATTTCTTTCAGTTCTTCAGCTGAACTTGCTGCTGCTTCAAGAGCCTCATTAGTCAAGTGTCCTGGCTGGGGACACGCGGTGTGGCTGGATTCAGCAGGCTGCAGAGTTCACACTCCCTCCAGTGCTGTTCTTTTTATTCCTTTCAGCTTGATTAAAATGAGTATTTTTAAAATTAAGCAACGCCCACGACTGTGGTGAGACTCGCGAGGCTTAAAAATCAAAACCGGAGCACGGCAAAGGCGGCGAGGGCTGGGAGGAAATTTCATTCCAGCTTTCTGAAGATACAACGCCGCCTAAATAATTTCCCCTTGTCTTTTCCAACACCGGTGGCTTAATATCATCCGCTGATTGCTGTGCTGTGTAGATAAAGGGTGCCTGGATGCCCAGTTTTGGAAACCTTTTAACACTGAATGAATCTGAGCCTATCTCTCACCGGCAGCGAGCAGTGGCTCCGTGCCTCTGTGGGCAGAGGGGTGGGCAGCTCCCGGGGGTGCTTCCCTGCCTCCTGCGGGTTCCTTGTGTGACCTTGGTCATGTCCCCTGGCTGTACGGCACTCCCAGTACCCAGCTGTGAAAGGGGAGAGCCCAAGCTTTCCTCAGAGAGCGTCCTCGGCACAAACTCCACGTCTCCAACGGGTTTTCACACCATCTTCTGCTTGCCGAGCAGGAGCGATCCCAGGGATGGGAGCGGAGCCAGGGCTGCAGGCAGGGTGGGTTGGAGAGGTGGTGCCGGGTAGGTGTGGAAAGGGCTTTGCCGGCATTTCTGTGCTCTGTTCGAGGCTTACTGGGTGAGAAGAGCCCCTTCAGCCCTGCCTGTCCCCTCCAGAGCTCCTGAGCATGGCTTCTGCGAGCCCTCGGCTGCAGGCAGGGCTGGTGCCTGACACTGCGCTTACGAGATCCTTCTCAAAGCTTTGGGTTTTATATGAAAGAAACCCCCGTGTGCTCTGAGTCTCGCTATCTCCAGGCAGAACAGGAATGAATTTCAGCCGCCCCGTCCATCCCGAGCCATCCCTTGTGTCTGTCTGTCTGCTGGGTCCCGGGAGTTTTCCTTCTCGGAGGAGTGTTTGCCAAAGGTTTGCATCAGCTCCCTCTCTGCATCCCACCACCAGCCCGTTGTACGTCTGGCTTTGCAGATGCTCTGCTTTTATTCTTAGAAAGTCCTAAATATTTCCGCTTTCCTTCTGAATAACTCCAGCGATCGGGGGTTGCTGATGACTCTGACGAGTCTCAGCGTTTGCTGTGAATCCATCCTATTTAACGCTGAGTATTTTTCTGAGCCTTTAACTCGGCTGCGTACCCGGGTCCGTGGCAGAGGCGCTGACAGGCATCGCGCTTTTCCCTTTGAACAGAAATGACATTTGAGCTGAAGTTTCATCGGGGGCTTTTTACACTGCAGATTTTCAATGCGTAAATGTTATATATGCTGGTAAATGCACCTGTCACCTCGCCAGTTGGTGACATCCTGACATTCGCTCTCCCTGGGTATCTTCCCTTGCCAGGGACGCGGATTGATTCCTCCCGTGCATCCCCTTGCCTTGGGAAGTGACCTTAGAGCTGGGAAGTGGTGGGATTCTTGTTGGACTTGCTCTTTAGTGACTGATTTTTACCCGCTTTTTTTCCCCTAAAAACTGGGTTCTCTTGAGCTGTTGGTTATCAGGAATGTGTGGATCCCGTAGCGTAGGTCTGGGCTGAGCTTGAGGAGCTGTAACACCGGTGCTGGTAGCAGTGTCCGGCGGCAGAGGTAGGAGAGCACTTACCTGCTCTTGGTCTTGGTGTTCAAGAGTTTGCTCAAGCTGGTGGCTTGTTGTTTGGTTGTTTTTTTTTAAATTTGGCATTATAATTGTTTTTTACTATGTTAAATCTAAATGCATTCTACGACATGCCCTTTGCAGATTACAAGCACATGCAGCTCTGGAAGTGAGTCTAGAGCTGTCACTAATCAGAAAATGATTTGTCTTGGTGCAAATAACCATATGCTGCTTTGAATTTTGCTGGTAGCCTCTGTTTTAATAATGGATGAAAGAAAAGCTGCATGTTTGTCATGGGCTTTTTACCCGAATCTTGCAAACTGTACAAAAATCTCATTTTCAAACAGCGAGTGAAACTTGAGAACCATTAAAGTCCACGGAAATTGTTGCCCCTCTCCTTACTGCAGCCAGGACTCACCCAACGTGATGAGTCCCGGGCACCGAGGAAGGGGCTGGTTGTGTCACTGGAGCCAGGTGGGCTTTCATGGACACGCTGCCTTCCTCTCTGCTCAGAGAATGAGAACAAACTCGTAGCATCCACATGTGTCCGTCCAACGTTTGTATTCTGGGACTGCCCCATGGCTGTGGGTGTCAGCTAAATATGGAGGGATATGTTGAGGTTATTTTGATCCTGGATATGGTTTGATCGTTGTCATCATCCTCGTTAGAGCCTGTCAGGAGAAATGGGATAAAGTGTCACTGCATTGAGAGTGGAGTTGTGCGTTTGGGGGCAAGAAAGAGAAAGTCTTCTCCACCCCAGGGCGCTCCTCACCTGCTGACGGCCGGGAGGGAGGAGAGTGGGTTTGGTTGATCACAGCAAGAGCAGAATCCTCCAGCGTACTGCAGCCATGGCAAAGCTCACACAGCACTGATGAATCCTGCGGGATTTCCAGTGGGGAGGGAGTGGGCAGCACTGATGCCTTTGTGCAAGGCGCTGGCAAAGCCTCCTCCAGAAGTCTGATGTCTAATCAGGTACGATTAATTCAGGCCAGGGTAGGTGTGGAGAAAGGTTGCGATCGGGAAGCAGAGAGCCTGTCTGAAAGATGGGGCTGGAAGAGCTTGGTTTGTTTGTCTTTGCAAAATCAAGGCTGAGAGGAGATGTGATTTGTGCTCTGTAAATACATCGGGTGAGTAAACACCAGGGACAAAGAGCTATAGAAGCTACTTAAAAGACAGCACTGGCGTGAGAACAAACGGATACGAGCTTGTCCTGAATAAATTCAAGCTGGAAGTTAGGCTTCCAACCATCCAGTTAGCTTTTCTCCGGCCACCCAACTAGCTTTAAGATGGAATTTGATAATTTTTGGAAGAGATTAATATCCTGCAGTTGCCTGTAGCAGTGGGAGCCGGGCTGTGCAGGGAGCCTCCAGGTCCTCTGCCTTGCCTTTGCCTGGCTCTGCCTCTTCACGAATGCTTTTGGGTAGAGCTCTTGTGTTTTCCCATGGCTGGAGAGCAAAGTCCTGGCGGTCACGAGACTGATGGCCCCACTGTGCTTGAGCGAAGGTGCCGTGAGCAGAGCGAGTCGGTGCTGGGGGACCCCAGGGCCTTGCAGCAGTCCAAGTGCAGCCTCAGATTAAGTCATGTGCAGGTCATGCCTCAGTGTCCCGAGCTGTGAAATAACCCCATCAGGCACAGCGTAGGAGCAGCGGGACGTTCCTTGGTCCATGTTTGCCCCATGTGTTATCTACAAGTGTCATTAGTTTCGATCTGTGTGCTTGCCCGTCCACCTGAGTCCTGCCTGGCAAGGATCTCGGCTGCGTAGAGCTGGCATAGCTCAGTGTCCCGTGCTGTGCACCTCCTGTGCCCCGCGGAGAGGGTCTGCGCCAGGGCATGCTCCTCTGCTTTTTAGGGTTTTGGTGATGCTCAGCGCAGCAAACCCGGATTCGTTAGAGTATCTGTACGACTGTTGTTAAAAACAGGACTGTGTCAGGAAATTGCCCTCCTGGAATGTGCAGGGACTTTCAGAAGCTTCTGCCCTGGACCTGTGCAAAAACAGTAACCAAAGCAGGTGAGAGAGAGAGAAGATCAGTGGCTGTGTGAGCTGGTGTATCGTGTTCTTGCTCGTTGACTTTATTCTGATACGCAAACAACCCTTAATTAATTCCTCTGGCAAACTTTCCTGATGGGAGAGATGCAGTAACAAGTCCCTCTGTGAGTGGTTGGCATATAATGTTTGATTTATAATGTTTGATAATCCAGCATTTCTCCAGAAGATCCTTGACGCTCCTCCACATTCGTGTCTTCCGCAGGATGCTGGAGTACTCCCTGGACCTGCAGAACGTCAGCTTCTCAGCGGTCCGCACCGTCCGCGTCCTGCGGCCGCTCAGGGCCATTAATAGGGTCCCCAGTAAGTTGGATTCTTATTCCTCCCAGTTGATGCAAGTTCTTTATATCTGTGCCCCAAAGATGGAAGAGCAAACACAGATGCTTCCCATCGCAGCTCAAGCGTTCAGCCAAGCTTGGTAGCGTGAGGTCTCTGGTTTCCAGTGCCTGGCACTCTCCCACCTGAAATAATATTCCTTTTGACACCTGTGGGATCAGAGATGAGCCACCAGTCAATAAGACATCCGGCACTGTCTTCAGACGCCTTCCTTTCTTACCTGAAAAGGGTTTTAAGAGGCTGCTAAGGTGAAGGGATGCCTTCACCTTAGGGACCCTAAGGTGATAGGGATGGGCTGAGCCAACAGCCTTTGCCAGGCAGCACAGGCAGAGGGGTCTGAGTCACGCTGCTCCCACCCTCCCTGTGCTACCCCATCCTTCCCTGGGGAAATTGTGGTGAGGAAATCTTGTTGTGCCTCGAGACAGCCCCCTGAGAGGTGCTGGGAAGCCTCCTCTTGGAACATCTCTCGCTCTGCTCTCCAGAGCTGGTCTGTACATCAGAAATCCCCAATACCTCCCGAGCGAGCCCGGGTGGGATGGGAGATGGCTATTCAGTCCTGGTTTATCAGGTCATGCACGAGGGGCTGAGACCCCACCTTGAACGGCAACGGGTGGCATTGCCTGCTCCTGCGTGGCAGCCGGCGATGGCAGTCCAGCCCTGTGCTCGGCGAGGCGCTGGCCATCGCAAACCCAACCAAAGTGCCCAGGGAGCCGCTCCTGTGCCGGGCTGGGCAAAGCCCAGAGCACTGCGAGAGGCGCTGAGCTCCGTCCCTCTCGGATGCTGTACGGATCGGGTGCGTGAAGCGTAAGTACAACTAACTGCATCAGAAATGTCATTTCCCTGGTCCTGCGGTCCCGGGTATCGAATCCAGCATTGTTTTAGCCAAATTAAATCCAAGTCTGAACTCCCCTATCTGAACTAGCCCAATGCCTTGACGAGAACTAATCAGCTTCAGTTCTGATTGCCGATGCTGGAGGTGCCTGGGCTCTATTTATTTTTCCGGTCCTGACTCCTGAACTTTATCTGGCTTCACTGCTGCTGTTGCTGCTGTTTCAATCGTTACAGCAGCTTCAGAATCCTGTTTGCAATGGGTTTTTTTTATCCCCACTGCTGAACTGATGGATGGCTGAATTTATCCGCCACTGTCTAACTGGGGATGTAATTCGCTTAATGTATTTTGAAATCCTGGGTAATTTATCTTGGCTTCTCTGCAACATAGTTACAATGGGATGGAAATGTAAGGTGGGAAAAGAAAAAAGAGTTTTGTATGATGATAAATGCAGTAACCACAGAAAGTAATTTCAGTTAATTAGGAGTTGACGCAAGGTGGTTGTCCCCCAGTAGAGGAGTAGAAGAAAAACCCTGATAGAGGAGGTGGCAGCATCAGGAAGAAAGAAAAAAAAAAAAGTCTTCTCGAAGTATCAAAGTAAAGGGTGCAACAGTAAAGCTTTCTTTAAATGAAAATCAATATAAGCGAGTGAGAGAATGCAGAAGATGGGGAAAGAAGGAGAGCGAGAGATGAGCAGAATATTACAGAGACGTCAGATGAAATCAATTTTTTTGTGTGTAAATGTCAAGTTGAAGTCACCATCAATTTGTCTTTGTTACAGAACTGGCTGTTCCTGAACTTGTGAGAATTAACTGCCAGAGAGAGACCTGTATTTTAAGGAAGAGAGGGGATTTAGGGTAGATGAGGGGAATTAGGAAGGGAAGGGAATTTTAATATACAGAGCGGGGAAAGAAATACGTCTAAGCAAGGGAGAACATCAGAGTTTGGTCTCAGGGAAGAAAGGAGACATATAATTGCTAGAAAACTTTAGGAGGAGAAGAGGACTTGAGATGGGGAGTGAAGGGAGGGAGAGGAGAAGGGAAGGTAAGTCGTGTGCCCAGGAGCAGGGCACGGATGAAGGGGGTATCCCAGGGGCTTTGGGGGGAAACCGGGGGGGACAGGAGAGCTGCAGGTGTTTGCAAGCCATGTGTGGGTGACAGGGACAGCAGATGGGAAGGCAGCGGGCGTCAGTGGAAGGAGAAGTATGGATGGAAAGGAAAAGGTCAGGAGGACATAGCTGGAATAACAAAATTCAGCGTGGACTTTTCCTCTTCCCTGACCTCTTCCTCTTCTCCTCAGGTATGCGTATCCTGGTGACACTTCTTTTGGACACGCTGCCTATGCTGGGGAACGTCCTCCTGCTCTGCTTCTTTGTCTTCTTCATCTTTGGCATCGTGGGAGTCCAGCTATGGGCAGGTTTGCTCAGGAACCGCTGCTTCCTCCCCGAGAACTTCAGCATGTGAGTCTGCGCAGGCAGCAGAAGTGTCTCTCCAGCTTGGGCGAGTCTGTTCCACCAGGAGACAGGGATATCCTCCATTATCCTCCTGGTCTTCTGTAAATGCTCCCTGCTCCTAAACGCCACCACAACTCCTGCCCAGGCGCACATGGCCGGAACAGAGCGAGCTGTGACGATTTGCCATTTGAGTCCTGCAGGGCTGTCCTTAACCCTCAGCTGGCACTTGGGAACCTCTCTGATTGACGAGAGCCTCCAAAAAAGCCCCGAGCACTAGAGTTCAGGCTTTCTAAATTCAGCATATCATTAACCTTTTCTGCATTTGTCGAGACATTGAGGTCTGACTCCCGTTCAGCAGCTGGTGGTGTTTCTTGGTATGGCTTTTGTAGTCCCACCTAAATCCCAGGGAAAGCCGGTGGAGCTACCATACATTTCGGGATGCTAAATCCCTTTCAGTTTCAGAGCGAGAGATAGTACCTGTACCAAAGTGCTGTTTTTCAGATGCCTGGATTTTAAGGCCAAGAGGACTATTGTGATGAGATGGGGTTTTGTAGCACCCAGTCTCCTGGCCAGCCAGTGTGCCAGATGTGCGAATGTTTGAACAGTGGTTGGAATATCCCTCTGTTCTGGTAGCTGTCAGCCTCTTTCAGACCAGGATTTCCATACCTGTTCTACCTACCTGCTCTTTTCCACCACCTCCCTCCCTTTGAATGCCAGGAGAAGGGCCGGTGATGGCAAGCCCTTGGTGACTGCTCTGCCGAGCTCCGGCCCTGCAGGCTGGTGCTCCGTTATCTGGTTGTCTTCACATACGGCAACCGCACTGCAAATAGTGCCGTGAGCCCAGAGCCAGAGGAAGATGCCAACCTGATGGGCTTCTCTCTTGTTATTAAGGGTTATCAGCTGCAAAACAAAAGGCTCCAAAACTCTGTCACCTTCCTGTGGATCGCTTCCAAATGTCGACTCAGAGTTGATCTGGCTAGATCCACACCTGGCTGGAGAAGTCCTGCACGCCCAGAGCCTCTCACTTGCACACAGCAGGATCGTAGAATCATAGAATGGTTAGAGTTGGAAGGGACCTTGAAGGTCATCTAGTTGCGACCTGGAGCACCAGGACACCTTCCACTAGATTAGGTTGCTCAAAACCCCATCGAGCATGGCCTTGAGCACTTCGAGGGGCTGTGGCTGGTCTGGCTCTCGGGTCCGGAGCTGGCACGATGCACCTTTTATCCTCTCCCACGCATCTCCTAATCAACTGCCACCCCTCTTGTAGGTCGTGCCCTCAAAGGGCAGTTGGGACGGTCATTACCAGGGCACGTCCCCGTTAAGTAAATGGCGGCAGAGCAGGGGGACTGCTTCACCACTGAGTAAATCCAATAGAGCCGCAGGTTTGGGTGCTGTTTAATTGAGCCAGAATTCCAGGGGTTTAGATAAGCTTTGGAGGGTATTAAAGGCAATTCTGCAGGAATTAACCAGGCTGAACTAGGCTTAAAAATATCTTTGCAAGCTTTAGTGGGAGTCCTGGCAGCATTAAGGAGATAGCTGTGTGCAGAGCAAGAAGCCGGTTTCTGGCCGGCCATGGGTTGTTTCATCTCCCTGAAGGGTGTTTTTGCCTGGTTTGCTGTGGTAAAGCCCCCCTCAGAGGGAATTTGGAGCTTATCTGTGGGCTGAACAGGCACTGTGAAATGCAGATGAAGGCCCTGTGGTTGGTTTTTAGGAAGCTTGGGAGGTCCTTGTACATAGCCTCTCCCCAAGCCTTTCTCAGCATTTCCAGGAGGGCAGGAGATACAGGAGCTTAAACTGACTGATGTCCATCTTACTGCAGCAAAGACATTTCAGAGAAGCCCTGCTGGGCTGAATCCTCCTCCTGGTCCCCTAAACTCAAAGCCGGAGCACTTCTAAATGGAGTGACTCTTAGTAGTGTCATCAGAGGGTTTGCTGAGTGGCCGAGTGCTCTGCCTCCATTTCCCAAAACCCGGTTAGGGACATCATCTCACCCAGTGGGGCTGGAGAAAGTCCAAGGGGATCCCTTTTAAAAAAAAGCTTTGAGACCCAGAATAGCAGATGTGAGACTTCGCTGTTACAGTTGTTACCTTGCCAGATTGCCCGCGGTCGGTGTGCAAACCCCAGCCCTGTCTGGACTCTTTCAGCCCCTACACAGTGGATTTGGAGCGATACTACCAGACAGAGAATGAAGACGAGAACCCTTTCATCTGCTCCCAGCCCCGGGAGAATGGGATGCGCTACTGCCGAAGTATCCCAACGCGGAGGGAAGAGGGTCTGGAGTGCACCCTGGATTATTATTCCTATAACGACACCACCAACACGTCCTGTGTCAATTGGAACCAGTACTACACCAACTGTTCCGCCGGGGAGCACAACCCCTTCAAGGGAGCCATCAACTTCGATAACATCGGCTACGCCTGGATCGCGATATTTCAGGTGAGCTGTGTCTGCAAACTGTTACAAGGTGGCCGAGCAGCCACTCGTGCCGCCCAACGTGTTCTCAGGGGCTGCATAATCACGCTCCTGGGGGCTATTTTGTACCGGCAAGCACTTACATAGTAGTGCACGGGTGCTCAAAACGTCAGGGATGCAATTTGATGCCTGCTTTGAAGGTGCCTCCGTCTCACGTGCATGGACAAAACCCCAGACTCCAAACCCTTTGTGTGTGTGCAGTGAGACCATCCTGATGTGGAGCAGAGCCTAGAGACTTCTCTGCCCTCTGCGAAATGCTGTAGTGGGCCGTAGGTCCAACTGGAAAAGAAGAGCTGGATGCAGCCTGGGCAGCTGGCAACGTGGCTGTTGGCATTGGTGGGAGCAGGATTTGGCTCCTCAGTGTTTTGTATTGCACCAAGACCAGCTATGGGGTGTCAGAAATGACCCAGCCAGGAGAAACGTTGCTTGTGCACTTGGTGTTGTAACTGAGCCTTGATGGATTTGTTTTCCCTTCTTATCTCCTCCAGGTCATCACACTGGAAGGCTGGGTGGACATCATGTACTTTGTCATGGATGCACACTCCTTCTACAACTTCATCTACTTCATCCTCCTGATCATTGTGAGTGGCCTTAGGGGAACACGGGGGACCTCCTGGCATTTGGAGAGGGCAGAGTGGAGTGACTCGGAGGAACGGGGTAGATAATACAGTGAATATAAAAGCTGAGGTAGAAACCAGCCTGCTGGAAGACACGCAGCTTCAATACAGCGTTGTATTGCAGCTGCATTTTGCTGCAAACATGAAGGAAGGGGAAAGAAAGATGTGTGTAAGCCATGCTAGATACACTTCTGTTGCTGCTGCTTCTACTACTTCTCTCCTTGGGCTCCCAGGTCTTCTCTCTTAGTTGCCACCTTGAATTTAAGTGTAAAAGTGGGCAAATTTCCCCTGGATGGGTTTTTCACTCTGGAAGGGGAGGAGGCTGCCCAGAAATTCTGTCGTATTGAAGAAGCCAGCTGGCTGTGTCCTTGGTGCAGAGGGGACATTACAGGGAAACAGCCCCAAACTTCAGAGAGCACATTAAGAAAGGAGGGAAGAGATTACTGCCCACAGCCCACCCACGCTTCACAGCATCATCCGAGACCACCCACAAAGGAGCCAACAAAGAGTTTCTGTGGGGTGGGCTCCATGATGGGCTTCATCTATGCAAGCAGAATTGCCTACCGTGACTGGCTAAGCTCGTTGTCTAGACTCCCTTTATCGTCAAGGGAGAAAAATAGGTGCTTTAAGGGGGTGATTCATCTCCTCTGAAGGTAGACATCCAAAATAAATTAGATGCATTGCAGACTTGATGTGCCTATTTCTCTCTTGACTCTAAAGGATCATTAGGTGCCTCACTCAGATGTAGCTGAGATAAGTGAGATGAGTCCCTTTCTTGCTGTCTAATTGGACTAAGTCCATCAAAATAGCTGCACGTTGTCCATTAGGCCATTGTGGGGATTTCTGCTCATCTTCGAACCAGGACTCAAACCCCGATGAGAAGGGAGGAGGTCGTTTAGTCCATGATGCTTTTTCTAGTTCATCTATTAGCTTCCCCAAAAAAGAAACAACCCCTTACCCTCAGCATCTCCAAAATGACGGAGAGGAAGGGCAAGCAGTACTTTTCCAGATGCTGTGCGAGTAACGTTTAGCAGTGTGTGATAGCCCGTTAGCACGTCAGTAATTCTCTGTGATCCACGCTGGGCTCTGCAGAAGGCAGAACCTCATGAAACCCTGGTTGGAAATAAAATCTCCATGCTGTGGGTACAGACTGCTGATGCCCTTGCGTAACAGTCACCCACAAATCCCGTTAGCAGGGGAAAGGGATCTGCTCGCAAGCTGCCCACACACTGCCAGAAAAAACGCTCCTATCAGGAAGGCTCAGTGCATTCATCGTAATGCCACTAATTGTGATAATTACAACCGCTGTCTGCAGAGAGAGAAAAACACCATCTTAAAAGAGCAAAAGCTTTTTGTCAAAATAATCTTCTCTCGTCTTTGATCGCTGACGTCCTCCGTGGAGCGCTGGCGTGGGAGTCCCTGGGGCGGAGGTTTGGGGGGTGAGTCAGCCCCTCCGCGGTCCCGGCCGGTGGTCCCTGCTGGGGACGCAGGGGATGGGGCTGGCTGGGGTTTGGCCCCCGCTCCTTGCCGCGGAGTGTGGAGTGAGGCAGGGCATGGCCACCCCGAGGTGGCTGATGGCTCCCGTCCCTTTAGGTGGGCTCCTTCTTCATGATCAACCTCTGCCTGGTGGTGATAGCAACGCAGTTCTCCGAGACAAAGCAGCGCGAGAGCCAGCTGATGAAGGAGCAGCGGGTACGCTACTTGTCCAACGCCAGCACCCTTGCCAGCTTTTCGGAGCCGGGCAGCTGCTACGACGAACTCCTCAAGTATCTGGTTTACATTGCTCGTAAAGGCAGCAAGCAGCTCGTGGAGGTCTACCGTGTGGCAGGTGTGAGGATGGGCTTCCTCACCAGCCCCGCGAGCAAGGCAGGGGCCGACCGGCACGCCGGGAAGCGCCGGAGCAGGAAGAGACCCTCCGTGCACCACCTCATCCACCACCATCACCATCACCACCACCACTATCACCTGGGCAATGGGAACTTGCGGGCACCCCGCGCCAGCCCCGAGATCAGCGATGTGGAGACCAGCTCGCTCCACAACGGGACCAACCGGCTGATGCTCCCCCCCTCGACACCGAACCCCCACGGGGCCCCCAGTGCCGCTCCCAGCAACACCGAGTCCGTCCACAGCATCTACCATGCTGACTGCCACTTTGAGCCGGTACGCTGCCGGTCATCCCTCCCGCAGGGGGGCCTCGGCTTGCCGAGCCCAGAGGGGATCCCCAAGAACATTGTGGGCGCCAAGGTGTACCCCACGGTGCACCCCAGTACCTCCCATGAGATGCTGAAAGAGAAGAACCTGGGGGAGGCGGCGGTCGGTGCCGGGAGCAGCACCTTGACAAGCCTCAACATCCCGCCCGGGCCGTACAGCACCATGCACAAGCTGCTGGAGACGCAGAGCACGGGTGAGCCCGGGGCTGGACCTCGGTCTTGGGGTTGCCTTGCAGATATACAAGCTACGACTTAATTTCTTTCTCTTTCGGCATCTTTGCAGGGTTCTTTTCAGTCCATGTTACGGAGAAAGGCGATGGCTTTCCAGGTGAGGCCAACGTGAATCTTCTGACCTACCTAATGTGTCTTATAGCCAAAATCAGGAGAGAGGTTTCAACCTCCTGGACTTCATACTTGCAAGAATCCAGGGGACATTAATGTTTTCAATGAACCCACTTTCTTTCCCATCCCCGTCTCCCCCCAAACCAGTTTATTCTGCAGTTGCAGGGAATGCTCCCCAAATCCCTGCACTCCCCAAATCAGCCAGAGTTGGGCTCAGTGACACTAAGCAGAGCTGGAGCCCAGCCTGGACGCTTCCAAATGGCCACGTCCCTTCCTCACTGGAATGCAGGGGTTGCCCCCCAGTCGCTGCAGAGCTTGGGGATGGACACCTTCCAGATCCGAGTCCCGGCACATCCCTGAGCACTGCGTAGCTCTGCTCCCTGCGGGATGCGAGGCTCAGGGAGATCGAGTGTCTGCTTGGCACGAGTGCTCAGTGGCGATCGCAGATGCCGAGTATTAAAAATCTGTGATTTGCTCAGGAAGCCTGTAACGGTGCCAGACACCGGATGCAGCTTTCCTGGATCGGGGGTTTGATGCTTTCACCACGAGATGCTCTTTCCCCCCTCCACATCCTGAGGTTTGGGAGCTCAGGCCAGTCTAGTCCAAACCCTCTCAGCCTCCAAGAAGCTTTCTGGCCAAGCTTTCCCAGGCGGGCAATGCCTTTTCCACCCCATCACAGTGGCGTTGACTTTTCCAGCCAGGAGCTGCGCAGGGAAGAGACCAAGTCCTGCCCCAGAGCTGCCCAGAGACTAAATACACAGAGCTGGGCTCTCAGTTGGTTTAGCGCTGGGTTTTCGGTCGCGCTGCTGTGTGTGAGTCAGGAGGGTGCTCTGCGGATAGCCTCTCCCCTCGCAGTCAGCTGGTGGGATTTTTAGGGAACATCCCACTGGTATTGTCACCCGGGAGCCACCTGGCAGCTGGGAGCTGCCGTTGAGGGCAGCGCGTGGAGGGGGAAGCTGGTGATTTCGGAGCATCAGCAAACAGCGGGACCAGGAAAGGAGGCTGCTGGCGGCAGCGCTCCCGATAATTACAGCCTGGAGCCTGCCAGGGCCAGGGGAGCTGATTGCTTTCTCCTAGCCGGAATGGCAAGCGGTATAGTGAGGTGGGCTAGCGGTCCTGGGCTGGTGGCAATGTCTGCCTGCGGGCAGCAAAGAAGGCTTTGTAACTGGGGAGAAGGTGCTGGGGGAGCCCAGGTTGTGCCGAGGGCTCTCTCACCCAGCAGGAGCCCGTTTCCCCTTAGGAGATGCCTGTCATGTCAGGGGCAACAGCGTGGTGCTAACGGGGACGGGGGGTTGTTCCCGTCGCTGCCCGCAGCCTCCCTGTCCCGACTGATGGGCTGTCCTGCCCCGCTGGCGTTTCAGGTTCCTGCCAAAGCTCCTGCAAGATCTCCAGTCCCTGCACCAAGCTGGACGCCGGCTCCTGCAACCCCGAGAGCTGCCCTTACTGCCTCAAGGCGCTGGCGAGCGAGGCCGAGCTGACGGACAACGAGACGGCCGACTCGGACAGCGAGGGGGTCTACGAGTTCACGCAGGACGCCCACTACAGTGACCAGCGGGACCCCCAGCGGGGCAGAGCCCGGGTCAGGAGAGTGAGCCGGGTGCTGGCCTTCTGGCACGTGGTGTGCGAGACCTTCCGGAAAATCGTGGACAGCAAATATTTTGGCCGGGGGATCATGGTGGCCATTCTCATCAACACGCTCAGCATGGGGATCGAGTACCACGAGCAGGTGAGCGCTCTCCCGGTGCAGCGGGCATGCGGGCGGTCCAAATTCGGCCGCCGTCGGGATGGTTTGGGGCGAGAGGCATTGGGGTGCTGTAGGAAGTGTCCCAAGGCAGCAGAGCTGATTTTTCTCCTCTGAGCCTGCTTCCAGCTTGCAGGCGGCAATCGTTCTGGCTGGTGCTGGGCTGCGCGAACTCCTGCATCCCGACCCCGCCAGGGATGCTCAGCACTGTGCCGAGACCACCGTCACGTGGGCAGCACCACGCATAGCTGGTTTCTGCGGTGTGGGGGCCAAGGAGAGGGAGCAGCCGTTGGCCGCTGGGTTTGTGCCAGCCCGGCAGTGCTAGCGGCGCTGCCGGCAGCTGCGGGCACTGGGGTCGGTGCAGCTGCAGGCAGGGAAGTCTATTGAATTTGCAGTCCCTGGAGAGGAGGTGACAAATGCCTTTGCCTCCCCGGTGAACGCTCCAGCAACAGCACGCTGAGTCCAAAATAGACTCATCGCTGGCTATTCCTCCGCTCGATTATCTGAGTCCTTGCAGGCAAGAGGCTGCCTCTGCTCCAGCCTCTCGCACACTTGTCACCTAGCAGAGCTTTTTCCCTATATATAGTCATTAAGAAGAGAAGTTGCCACGTTCCTCTTGAAATGTCTCCATAAGGATGACAAGAGCTCTGCTTTTAGAGAGGCTTTTGCACAGTCTGGTCTCACGTAGGTGTTGTGGCTGCTGCCGGCGGCGTGGTGCCCTCGGTCCTGCCGCAGGCATGGGATGGCTGGGGGCTGCAGGTGTACGCGTCATTTGGATTTGGAGGGAAGAGTTTATTAGCGGGGATGCTGAGATGCTGCAAAACCTTGTTACAGACCCCTCCGGTGCTTGGGGGCTCCCAGTGGCCAGCCCAGCGTGGTGCTTCTCCCAGGATGCCAGACCTCTCTCCTCCCCGACAGACACGGCCACCCTGTCCCAGCGCCAGCCTTTGCTGGGAACTCCCTTGATCTCGAGTCGTGGCTGTTTACTTTCCTCCCTTCCTGGCACGGTCTGTGTTTGCAGTCACTCACAGTTGCATGCAGAGGTGTTTCTCCCACAGCTCCCAGTGGCAGCGGTGCTGGCTGCAGACCGGCTTCAAATTCCCGTGTCCTCCTGTGGCATTAATGCCTCAACGACTGAACGCCAGGGCGACGCGGCTGTGCTAGATGTGTCCCTTCCAGCCAGCGCCTTCTCCCTGACATCCTAATGCAGTCTGGCTGGCTAACCGTTGGTTTCAGTACACATTAAACAGCGATGCGCTCTGAAGTCCTGCAGGTTTCACCTTTGTGTGCTGCCCTTGGTGGGAGCTCTGTGGGGAAGCTTGAGTGATTCCACCTTTATTTAATAATATCAGGAAGATGATCTCCTAAGAACCTGGGGGGAGGTGGCTCAGGAAACCGATAAACAGTTATATTCCTCCTTTGGCTGAGAGATGAAAGCAGCTCCGCCGTGTCTTTGCTGCCACTGTCCAAGGGGCGGAGTGTCAAAGCTTGTTGCCCTTTATCAGGAGCATCTCTGGGAGATGCTGGTGTTGGCTCCCACCAGGGCAACTGTCCCACCGGGGATGGGTGGGCGCGCGAGCTCCCATCGTCAAACACCCTAAAGGCAACACAGCTCCTTAAGTCTTCGGCTCGGGGGAATTAGGGCAGCGGGGTGCTGGCCGCTGCCCCAGTGCTTCCCAGCAGGCAGCTGGATGGGAAGAGGCTGATTTTTGTGGTGTTTTTTGGGTAACAAGGTGAAGGGAGCCGATAAGCGTGGGGGGACTCCAGACGCTGTGGGTGGTTGCTTTCTTTGACAGTATTTTGAAGCTACTACTGTTCCAGATTCCTTTCTCCCAGGCATTTGGAGTGAATAGCGGCGCTTGTTTTTATTAGTTCATCTGCTCAAAGTGGCGGCAGAGAGCAGAGAGAGGTGTTTTGCTGTAAACTCGGGAGGCTTATAGTCTGCAGTTTCATAATCTGGCAGTTGTGAGAGCAGGAATTAAGACGGGAGAAATGCTGGACCAGGCCTTTTTGCAGAGATTATAAACACTGAAACGTATGATTTTTTTCTTTTAGAAGAGCCTTTCCTAAAAGTCCAAGTGATCAACCACGCCAAATTTATCTTCATTGGCTGATGTTTGCAAAGACGGGAGGGGGCTTGAAGACTACTTGACTCCATGACTTTCTATATTAAGCTCTCTGCTTATTTAATGAATATTTACTTCTTGGGCTTTTCACATGAGGCCACCCTGGGCACACCAGGCTATATTAGGATAAATACTTTCAGGACGTGTTTTATGGTGCCATGTCAAAAGCCTTGTGCTGTTTACCAGCACCTTGGCAGAGGGGAGAGGACTCACTAGCAGCTACTGTGTGAGAGGAAGGATGGGCTGGTGGTTACTCTGGGAGGAGGAAGGCTTCTGCCCTCCCATCTGTCCCCAGCAGTCCTGGGTGGGATTCAGCAGCTCTGGGACTGCCAGAGCATACTGAACTTCAGAACAAGAGCTGGTCAGCTGAGGTCCTCGTTATAGCCAGGGGAGAGAGGTATGGTCCTCTGGAGGCTTTGCATCTCACCTTGGGACAGGCATCCTGGAGAGACCTGCTTTCCTCCATGGAAGATGCCTAGAAGACTGAAACAGTCTTTCAGTCACTTCTTCAACCAGAGAAGGCCAGGTTGGTATGTTTAGGATGAAGGGCACATCAGAATGAGTGGAAATTTGGCGTGTGTTGAAAACACTACCCCCCACCTCTTGCTGTTTATTTGCATTCACCCATCAGTCAACCTGGCCAGACTGAGCACCCGTGGCCAGGGGTGCTGGCTGCACATAGCAAAGGTAGTTTGTGTCCCCAGGAGCTCACCTCCTACCTTAGGACCTTCCATCCCAAAGCTCCTCTCCATAGACCACCTTCCACAGTGAAGTCATTGTCAACAAATATTTTACCATGGCACGGTGGGGGTTCAGGAGCTGGGTTTCCTCCAAGCGCCTTCTGACATGAGCTTGCTGACCTCTCACTCAGCATCAGGTTGCTTCCACGTGGTTCCTGCGCGTGCATGAGCCGTAGGTACACCTGACCGGGCTTAACTCGGCGTTTTCTGCCCATCCTCCCCACCGATCCAGCTCTGACTCTTGCCTTTCCCACGACTGCTGGGTTCAGTGGGAGGAAAGCGGAGCGGTTGGAGGTGCACATAGCACTCACCATGTCGCGGCTGCTGGGCAGCAGTGTGAAATTTTCCATCAGGGAAATGACAACCAGATTGCTGCGGATTATTAATGTGACTGCTAAATAGCTTGTTTTTCTACGGAGATGAAGCAAAATGCAGGTAGAAACTATTAGCTTTGGGTAGAGGAATATAAAGGTGATTTAAAGGTAGACTCTGGGGGATTTTAAATACACTGTTGAACCAATTGACTGATTCGCCTTAGGGAAGCTGAGACTCTGCAGCACTGCGGGTTCAAACGGCTGGGGCTTTACAAAAGCTTCTTCTGCCATAGAGCAGGAGTAAAATGTGCTGCTAAACCAGAGGGTTCCTGTGCTGCTTTCCCCTCAGCCTTGGCTGTGAGCCAGACTGTGTTCCATAATGTGCTGCTTTTTTTTTTTTCTTTTTTTTCTTTTTTTCCTTCTTCTCCAAATCCTTCCTTGGAGTGAAATGCAAAGGCTTTAGTACAAGGCGTGATGCTGGACTCCTCAGCAGGGGAAAGAATTCAGCAAGGGCTTCCTTGAGGAAGGGCTTTGGGGTTTTGTTTTTGTTTTTAAAATCTGGTTCGCATTGAGCTGCCTGGCTGTTCCGATTTTCCTTGTCTGAACTCGCATTGTATGAACTATACCCTACATATTCATTTGTTTAAATAGCGCTTGAATTTCAGCCGCCGTCTCTGCGGTGTTTTGCCATTGTTAACATAACAAGAAGGAGACTGGAGAGTCCTGCGTTGGCCTCCCCAAAGCTGCAGTCGGTTCAAATCCATGGCTGGAGCTTGTGGGGACTTGGATCTAGACTGATCCAAAACTCTGGTGTCTCTGAAGGAAGGAAGGGGAAATTGGTTCAGACCTGTAGAGAACCTTTTGTTATTTTTTAAAAGCAAACTGGAGAGATGACAAGGGTGAATGACTCTCTGGGACAGCACCCAAGGAGAAAAGCTCATCATCCGTGGGAGGCAATTCTTCAATGAAGTGGGAAGAGGCGATGGTTGACTTCCCCCTCGCAGGAGAACGATCGGTGGAGTACCCCCAACTACACAGGTGTCGTAGGAATCCACAAAGCAGCAGTGCCCCAAAGCAAGGTGTGCAAACTCCATCTGCAGAAGGCAGGAGCAGCCGAAGCCCATGGTAGTATCTCGAGCTCAATTCAAAGCGCATCCCGCTGCAGGGGCCTGGAGTGTACAGGGTACAGATGATGTAAAGTTGTCATTGGTAACGTTACGATTTAATAGCTGCTGCGGCATGGAAATATCAACCATCTGTGCCAAAGCATCAAAGGAAAGCTTGCTGGCAAAATGCATTAAAATGTCTATTTATGCAAACAGTCGAGGGTGGAGAACAAGGGAGTCGTCTTAATCAGCGTCAGAGGACGTAAAATTTTCAGGTATCCAGGATGATTGAGAGGGGGAGGTGAGGGGTTAGGAAACCTGCTGGCGTGGAGGAACCATTAGGCTCCAGGTTCAAGTATTAATAACAGTCACCCAAATGGCATTTAGGTACTTCTGCTTCTGCCTGAATTCAGTGCGCAGGGAAGAAGGTAACTGAAAATTTTTAGCTGTCGTGACACCCACTGATTGATTTCTCCATGTGGGAGGAAAATTTGATTGCTCCATGGAGAAGTGGTGTAACGGAGCTGGGCAGCGGGGATTTGGCAGGCTGGTGCCCCCGGTCTTGGGGTGCTTGAGTCTGTGCTGGTGTCCGTAGTCCTGGGCAGGCTGGAGGACAGCAGGTTTGGATCCATTTGTGAGTGCTGCCACAAGAAATAAGGGCGTCTTGGGGATCTGAAGCACATTGCTCCCAGGACTTGGTGGTCAAGAGCATCCTAATCTCCACCACTTTCAAGCCAAGTTGGACGTTTTGCTGCTGGCCGTAGGAGGGGTGGAGGGCAGCTGCAGATCTGTCAGGCTGCTCCTTTGACATCGCTGTGTGCCAAAATGAGATCTTGCCAAGTGGTCGTTTGCCCGCCATGGAGGCTGCAGAGGATCCGGGGATGAGCTGCAGCTCGTAGGGTGCGTGCTGCCCAGCTCTCCCTTGTCTGGCTGCGTGGGGCGGTCGCGGGCAACGCCGTGTCCCCACCAACCTCCGCAGCTCCACCTCAGGTTGATCCAGGACATCTAAATTTTGGCTTCTTTCATGTGCGTGGATTTGTGTCAGGCCTCCAGGTCAGGAAGGAAGGGAATCCTTTTTTTTGTAAAGTATTTTTGGTGTCTCTTGCAGATTTCTTGAGTTGTTTCCTGCGATGCAAAGACCTGTCCCACATCCAGGCAGCAGCTGGTGGTGCACCAGGGGCTCTCTGCATCCAACACCGATGCAACCCAGTGCTGTAACCCCTTAAACCTGCACCCTGGCTGCTTTACTCCAACCGTACAGCCTGACTTTTCTTTGTGGCGAAGTTTCTAATTTGATGCTTCCCTGTATGAATGTGATTCATTGGGCTTTGATTCAGGAGGGCCTGCGCGTGCATCCCTTAAATCAATGAGACAGCCTTTCCCCAGACAACCTCCGTCTGCCCCAGGCTCTTCCCAGGAACTCGCAAGGCACTGTGCTCATGCACCGTCTTCTCTTCCTAGAGATAGCTCCGCTTCCACTTTGGTGCTTATCCCATGTCTCTATTTAACTCCATTACACATCTCTCCAGCCCCGTGCCAGCTACTCTTAGCCAAGCGATCAAAGCTTTGGCAGCACAGCGAGGCTTTCCCTCCCTCGGTGTCTGCTGGCTTTGCCCAACACAGGGCTTGTAGTTAGCGTCAACTTAATTTCTCAGCGCTACAGCTGCATCGGGCACTCCCACGGCATGAAAATGAGGTGCCCTATAGATTTGCACGTGCTGTATTCAATTAGCTCCTGCTTAAGCAGAAATGACTCTTATTAACGGTTTGTTGTTGGAGACTGGAGGAGTCAAGTCAATGCTAATGGAAGTCATCAGAGCTGTTAATCACTAGGATCACTGACTTCAAAAACACTCTCTGTTTGTTATTTGGGGTAATTCTTTTTATGGACCTCGGGGGTTCTTCCGCTTGTCAGTGATTTGAAGGGTTTATGAGGTCTTGTAGGAACTCATGTGTTAATTGACTCGTTCATGAAGCTCCTCCAGAGTGCCATGCAAAATACAGGGGTGCCACAGCCCTCGTAGTCATTAAAAAAATGGGCTGTGCCAATAAAGTAGGTTTTATCCTGGTTCTGGAGACTGAATGATTTGAAAATTAAATGAGATTTCATGCGACTGGAAAGCGTATGGGGTTTTTATCAGATAATTCAGTTCTCTGCATGCTTTAGGGATGAGCCTATGTGGATTCCTTGACATCTACTAAAGTTTTCTTCAGCTCCCTGGATGGGGAGCCGTAAGTGTCAATCCTTTCCTGTTAATTTAGTTCAGAGGCTGGAAATACTCAGGCTGCCTTAGATCCTATCATTACAGCTGTTGTTTCAGCTGCCATCCGTACCCTCGTGTTATCTCTGCTCAGGCAGCGTTGAGAAGAGACTCCGGCTCGGTGAAATGGGAAAATGATGTGTGCTTTCGAAACTCGCTTCATCCCCGTGCAGATGAAAAATTGCTGCTCTCTGCAGATAGCCGGGTGTTTCTCTCTGCTCCTTCTTTGATTATTGTGGTTGTTCCCCCTGGGTGGGAGCCAGCAAACACAGCTAGAGCTTCTGGAGCATCCTCAGCTTGCACCAGCAACCGCTTTCGTCTGTAAGCATTCCTGATTGTTGGTGATTTCCCAGGGATCGGTCCGTTTCCCCCCCCCCAATTCTCCTGGTAGAGGTTGGTCCCAGTGCCGTCAGTGCCCATGACTCTGCCCTGCTGCCACCCGTGTCCTCGCAGAGCCCCTTCCCACGCGCTCAGCCCCCAGCGGGAGCGGGGCCAGGAGCCGAGCGCTTTTTCCCTCGTCTCTGCTGGATTTCAGCTCTTTGTAATAATTGTTTTTTTGCTGATGTTAGGAAACGACCAGCTTTTCCCCGTGGACGTCTGTCAGCATTAGAGATAGTGTTACCAGCATCAGAAACCCGGGTTCAGCAGAACTGTGCAGGAGCCGTACAGAGACAGCCTTTTCCTTTCTCTTTTTTTATTTCCTCCCTCCCCCTGGTACCTTCTCAAGTACTAATGGGGAGATAAGTTTCAAACTTGGTTTAGATTAACTAGAAATAGAGGGCTTTAAATCTCAAGTACTTACAAGGTGTGACCAAGTGGAAATGCAGCTTTTGTTCAGCTTAAGCTCCTTCGAAACCTGGGCAGAGGGATGAGCCAGTTCATGTTTTTCTTGCATTTTCCGGGATAATATTCATCCAGAAATCTCAAGCTGAAAGAGATAAGGAGTTCAGGCGAGAATGTCTGCTGTGCCTCCTGGGAGCAGTAAAGAGAGCACAGCCCCAGGGCTTGGAGGAGGAGAGCGTGGTCTGAGGTCCTGTTTATGGTCTTGGGCAGGGATAGTTCATGGCAGGTCCTTCAGGGTTCGTTGTTCAGGGTTCTCCATCGCACTCAGCGCTCGTCCCCTCATTTGCACCCCAGGCTCAGGGGGGGCAGGAGGCAGAGGTGTACGGGGACGTGGCCCCATACAGGTAGCTGGGGCCAGGGAAGTTGGTTGTTGGCCATGGTTGCTCAGCAAGGACGTGGTGGAGAAGGGGGTCTTGCACCAGAAGATGCCACGTCCGTGGGACCCAGCTCCTTCCTCCTGCAGGTGTGTGGTGGGAAATGGACGTTTGTTAATTGGAACAGGGAGGAACGGGTGGAAGGTGAGGAGATTAGTGGTGGAAGGGGAGTCCCTCCTGTGCAGACAGCTCCGATTTCTCTGAAATGAAAGCTGCTTTCCTCCCTTTCTTACAGCATTACTTGCCGTGGCATGAAATATTCAGCCCATAACAAAATCCTCCTTTCCCACGTGATGATGGGATGAAACTGGACTTGTTGGCTTGTCTGTCAAAGTCATTTCCTTTTAATAAATGCCTGTAAATCCTGAGTGTCCCAGCAGCCCTCCTCCAGCCCACCGAGCAGCGAGCCCTTTCCGTGTCTCCAGCCGCAGGAGGAGCAGAGCAAAAACCGCTGCAATCCTGCCACTTTCTGAATTGTTTTCTTTAACCAATTTGGCAAAAGATGAGGAGAGAAAGCCTGTCGGTCTATTGGGCTCTGATTAAGCACGGCTCAGGTTCACCCTGCTGGACCCAGGACGATAGCTAAAGCCCGATGCCTTTTAAGGAGCCCCAAAGACAATGAATGTCATCGCTGAAAATATGCGTGGATTGAGTTTCTATTTATAAAGTAGCAAGCGGCTCTGGAGCTAAGAGGAGCTGTATTTACCGAAGGGAACCAAAGTGGTTTTTTGGATGGCCGTGGGTCAGCGGGTACACCATAATGGGGGTGCGATGAGGGCAGGGCGTGGAGAAGGCTCGTTGGTTGACTTGAGGACACAGCCATGAGTTATAAATGACGGGGAATCGGGCGAGGGAGAGGGCAAAAAAGGGCACCTCATTTTGTTAATCAATAGCTGCTTCCGTTCATCAGAATTTCTTGCGTTTCACCCCAGGACTCGTGGTCTGGCTCCTGTTTCGAGGCGGACGCGGTGTGTGTCTGCACCCACGCGGAGGGTGGAGAGGATCTTAGCAGAGCAGTGTCAGGTTGAAAATCACATCTTTGTGTGCCTGGTTTGATTTTTTTTTTTTTTCTTATGTATATATACATTAAAAATCTGCAAGTGATGAGTCAGTAAAATATTGTTGGTGTTTCCTGTGAAATAGCTGAGGTCGGTATTTTCTTTCTGTGTTATTTTTCCTTAGTTGCCATGGTAATGATTTCAGAAGGTTTTATTCTGCAGCCGTTTGAATGGGTTAGAAGTTTTCATGGTCTTCTGGATCCGCTCACGGAAGCGGAGACGTCGGGATCAGGAGGGAATCTGCCTCCTGGCCGGTCACCCCATCCCTCCCTCTGTGCTGTGGCGAGACAGAGTGTTTTTTTCTATTTTCTTTTATTGTTAGCAAGATAGAGAGGAAAGACCCTGGGGTGCTTCTGCTCTTTTGTGCTGACATCCCCAGGGGCAGGGGCTGGGCAAGAGCAGGCTTGGCCGCAGCCTGGGGCACGCTGCCTGGGCAGGGGGAGATGGGGATGGAGGGATCCGTGCCAGACATGCCCACGGCGCCGGGTGCAGGATGATGATGATGGTGATGATGAAGAGCCTGTGCCATGCCTGTGCCTTATATGGGTGACGGCTGGAGGAAGGCAGGAGTAGAAGCCTTGTAAGCTCTGTGCACCGTCTGCCAGGGCACTTGGTTGCCTTCATCACGCAGCAGGGCTTGTCTTTCAGGAATTGGGGAACTCGGCCCCTGTGGCTTCTGCTTTTAAGGACCCCAGCCCCTGTCCCCACCTCTTTCCCCACTCGTTGCCTGCAGCCTCGCTTGCTCAGCAGACACCTCGGAGCCCCGTGCACGGGAAGGAGTAGCGTGTGCCACTGTCTTAGTGGTTTAAACGCAGCACGTCCCTTCTGCCACTGGAAACATCAGTCAAGAGCTTCTACTCATTTTTTTTTAAAAAAGAAAAAAAAACAAAAACAAAGAAATGCATTATAGCCTATTCCTGAATGCTGAAAAAGGGCAAGGTGCCGCTCCAGCTCTGAGATACCCCTCGAGGCAAGGCTTGGCACCTGGAGACACCTTCCCAGGTCTCCTCCTGCCGCCCACGGCAGTGCCCTTGCTTGGTGCCAGGCAGCCCTGCCTGAAACCTCCGGGTGGGCTGCAGAGCGCATCCCCTCCTCGCCGCCGCGGTGCCTGCCCTGCCAGGCAGGGGTTGCGTCTGGGCGGGCGCCCGTGGCTCGCCTCGGCCCCGCCGCCTTCCTTGGCCGCGTGGTGTTCGTGGGAGATGCTGCGCTGTCTGCTCCTGTTTCGCGTGCTGCCAGAGCTTGTCAATGTGCTGTTCGGTACATCAACAAATCGACACTACGCAAACACAGAGCTAACAGGGAATGATTTATCCAGGACGCGACGGCTGTGTGTCCAGCAAGGCGAGGTGTCCTGAAAGCAAAATTCAGGATTTACCGAGGAGCTATCAGAAGAGCTGGTGTTTCGTGCCACAGCTGAATCGCGCTTGTATCTCGCTCTTTCTGGGTGTTGCTCATTTAATCATAGGATGCTTTCCTTTTAATTAGTCACTGCTGCTACTGATGAGAGAATTAGCAGACTCTTCTCTTAATGGAGAAGCCGAGGCTGTGGCAGATGTGCTGTAACAGGGGTGGTGGGCAGGAGGCTTTGTGCTGCGAAGAAACCCCAGGGTCTGCACCTCGGGCTCTGCTTCCCCACAAAATGCCCTTTCCAGGGGGTTCCTGGAGGGGGTTGTTTTCCACATATATCACTTAGTCAGAGGAAGGATGCTACCTGCCCTGGCAGCTGTGGTGTGGCCCTCGGAGGGCAAAGCTGCTTGATTTTATGGGTTTTTTTCCTCCACACCCGGCGAGGAGCCGTGGAGCTGGTTGTGTGCCAGGAGTCCGTGACTCTCCCAGGTACATGATGTCTAGAGCTGGTCAATATTGTTTTGATTAGACAGTTATTGTCAGAAAATGGCAGTTTATCAGACTTGAAGCTGTTCAAGGGAGGGGAGCGGTTTCAGTGAACTGGCTTTGAAAAAAAGATTTATTGAAATACATTGTCTGAGATATTTGAAACGTCAGTTTGAACAGTTGGGGAACAAAAAGTTCCATGTTCTTCTTCAGGCTGACTTTTATTTATGTTTTTTAATTTCAGTTGATTTACGGTACTGAGCAAATGGATAAGGGAATAGGGACTGAAATGGGGGGGAGAGCTTTCAAAATTTTGGGCACAAACTGTTTTGGTTTGCCAGTTCTGAAACTCTGCATTCCTGTTTGGGATGGGATGGCAATTTCAATTCCCACGGGAGAGAAAAGCCACTTTCCTGCTGTATTGTAATGATGTCTAAGGAAAGATGTCTCAGACATGTTTGTGATTTCTCTAGAGCAGGAGCATCTTATAAACAGTCTTATTATCTCTACGCATCTATGGCTGTGTGGAAATCCCGTAGCTGGCGTTCTCAGACGTGTTTGAATCCCCACTGCCTGGCTGGGATCCCCTTGGGCAGCATCACGGTCTCAGCCCACCTCTCTTTTTATCAAAAATTCCCGGCAGTGCTCATGGCAGGGGTCCGGGCGGGTGCCCCATGGACTGGCTGCGGCGATGTGTCCCTTGAAAGAGACCTGGAGCTGCTGCAGGGGGCTCGTGAGCTTCCCTGGGGAAGCCCCGAGCAGGAGCGAAGGGCTCGAGGGAGAGCGCTCCACAACTGGCTGCAAAAATCCTCCGAGTAATTTGCATTGCACCGTCTCAACTGTTTAGGGATGTGTTGTTTCCCGAAGCAAAATAACTCCGTGATTTCAGCCGGGTCTGGTTGCTGTGTGTTTCCTGCAGATCCTCGCTCTCCCCCGGCAGAGCTCCAGGCTGCCCTGGAGACCCTTCTCCTGGCCGGGTGAAAGGGAAGCTTTCCCTTCCTCTTCCAGCCCAATTTGGCCGTTCATCTTAGATTTTTTGGATATTAATTCTCACCTCTGGTTCAGGAGATCCCACTCTTCATTTTTGTTATGGGCGCCCGATGTCTTAGATATTAAAAACCGTTTCCTGCGAGAGAAGTGGAAAAGAGTATGCGGAGGAGGAGTGTGGTGGGGAGGCGGCTTTGTCGGGGTGAAGTAGGGGGAGATGGATGGATCTGGCGCCTCTGCGGGTGCTGAGCATCACCACGCTGCACGGACTGACCCGTAGCCCTCCTGCACTGGTGCCAGGAGTGTTTGGTGCTCTCATGAGCCGGGTGGGCTGGGAGGGATGTTTTATGGGCTGGGGGGTGTGTCACGGCCCTTCCAGTGGGTGCTGGGGGGCCTGGAAGAGTTGCAGCGTAAACGCTGTTCCCCTCATCACCCAGCTGTGCCCTGCCAGCGCCTCCCACCCGCATTTATACATCCCAGTAACATCTCCAGCCAGAAGGTGCTCGCAAAGTGCAAAGTTTCATTTATCCGCGCTGTTAACACGACATCCCTGCTGGTGCTGGTCGGGTTTTCCATGTCGGCCCCCGCGGGGAAGGGATGCCACGGCTGCGGGAGATGCTGGGCACTGCTCACGCATCGAGGGACGGGGCCGGTTAGATTTGGCAGCGCGGTCGCAGAGGGGGAACAGAGGGTGGAAATCAGCCTTCGGGGCCTGGGTTAGTGGCGCTGATGGATGAGAAGGAAAGCTTCCAAGAACACGGTTCCTTTCCAGCAGTATCGCTGCAGTAATGACAACAGCACAGCCTGCCTCAGCACCGGGGCACTCATGAATGAGTTGGCTTTTTTTTTTTGGTGACTAATGTAGACTTTTAGCTATTCGAAATTGTCCTGAGTGCAGCTTGACATATAAGTTCTCGGCCTATTTATTACTCTGTGTCTGAGTGTTCCCGTAGGTATGTGATTTTAAACCAGGGCTGCGTTTAATATCGGGAGGTGGAGCGTTTGTATTTCAGCTCAAATCAGCGAGTAGGTGATTTGGGCTGTAAGTCTGGTGTGTTTGGCAGACTCTAGCCAAGGGATCTGTTCCTCAGTGAGGATGTTTGAGGTATAGGAAGTGTTCAACACCTCCTTTTTTTCCTTTTTTATTACTTTTCAATGCTGCTGTTTCCCCTTTGCTGTCTTGGGACCATTGCTTTGCCATCACAAGCTCCCACCGGTATTGGTGCCAGTCCCCAGGGATTACACTACCACGCTGAGATAACCTCAGACCAATTTGGGTCCCCATCTACCGTTGCACTGGGTTGGAGGAACTTGAGCTGAAAGACCTTGGCCAGCTGTGCTGGAAGACTTCAACCCTGAGAAAGAGAGTTGAATGCCCATGCAGATGTATCTGTTTGCCAGCGTATATCTCTGAAGTCTTGGGTCACTGTAGTTTCTCGGGGCTCTGAAACACAGTTGATCAAGTGTTGCCCCTGCCCTTGAACCATCCCCTCTCCCAGCTCCTGTGGTGTTGGGTTGGGGTTGGGTCACCTCATGTCAAACCCTACCACTTGTGCTGCAGCACGCGCCATGGCGTGGCAGCTCCTGGTCTGTTGTAGGAAGTTTTTGGCCAGCCATGAAGGTGTTTCATGTAAATGGTGGGAGCAATCAACAGCACGTGTTGCACGTTGGCTTCTGCTCGTGGTGTAGCTGCCGTGAACCTGCGCATCTGGCTGTAACCCACCACGGTGTTCAGGCATCGAAAGCCGCGGGTGGCACATTTAGAAAAGTATCTGAGTGAGTTAAGTGCCAAACTACCCCTAAGATGAATCCAGCACCCGGTGCGCATAAGGTGTTTAGTGAACTGTGCCAGCCCGCTGCCCCGTGGGGCACCTTGGCGTTGCCGACACGACCCACAGCCATCTGCCAGCAGGACATCCGCTCCTGATTTTAATGAAGCATTTAAGTAGAAACATGCAGTTGCGGCTGTGTGTTGGGGTTAAACGGGGAGAAGGGATCTGGTACTGCAGATTCTGCTCCTGTCTTTGCCACTGACTGATCCTAAACAGACTACGCCACCGGTTTTTGTCTTCTGCCATATGTTTTCCAATAATGCCCGCCCACCCGCCGGGGAAAGCACAGCGCTGGGTGTCTGCAGGCATTGTTGGGAACCCTCTGTGAAATATGCTAGAAAAACATGAAAGGTATTAATTTAGGTCTAAGATTACTGGAAGTCTGTTTGTTAAGGTTTTTTCATACCTCTATTTTTAGATTGCTAGTCTGGAATGCCAGGATTGGGCCCCTCCTCAGTGGCAGTGTTTGGCACTTCCTGATAATGAGGGGTTTTTTTTGAGCAATTCCAGTTATAGCACCTCAAATCTCTGCATTTGAAAATCTTAGCTTACATCTTTTGACGAGATACTAAATAAAAAGGCAGAGCCTAAAAGGATATTTGTGTGAGAAAACGCTACAGTTTTCCTTTCTGCGTAAGGAGAATTGGTTTGGAGGATGTGCAAGCATTAAGGCTCAGTACACGCCACTAAAACCTCCTGCGGTCGTACTAAAGCTGTGATTAATGTGAAGTCCATGTCTGGATTTACCTGCTCAATTTACAACGGGTGTATAAACCTTAAATACTCTGATAGTATTTTTCTTCGCTCTCCTGGACTTTAAGTGGGCTATTGCCATTTTCTCGCTCTGCCATTAGCATCGGTGTCCCTACACTTACGATATTGGGGCTTGTTGTATTTCCAGGTGTAATTTTGGATACGGAGCTGTGCTGCTTACCGTGTCCCTTTCCTCCTCTTCTTTCCTCAGCCGGAGGAGCTTACTAATGCCCTGGAGATCAGCAACATAGTCTTCACAAGCCTCTTTGCCCTGGAGATGCTGTTGAAAGTCCTCGTTTATGGTCCTTTTGGCTACATTAAGAATCCATACAACATCTTTGATGGGATCATCGTGGTGATTAGGTACAAACCTAGAGCTTTCTTTATGCATGTTTCCCCTCATTTGGCTGTTTAATTAAACAGAAACTAATGGAGAGTGGGCATAAATACCTTCCTATGACACTTTATACTTCTCTGCTGTAAATTAATGCACTTAGACATGATTGCTAATACATATCTTGGGGTTATTTTATGGTCATTTTAGAGAGAGGCCCAAGCAGAAAGCTATCAGTGCCAATGTCCTGGGAAAGTCCAGGATCCAAATGGTACAACCAGTGCCCGATTAAGTAGCTGTCTGTTTTTTTGGCTTGTGCAAAGGCTGTAATTGCCCCTGCAGCTGCCGCCACTGCTTTGCAGCCGTGTTTTTGACACCCCAGTGGGGCTCCGCTCTTTGCAAGCCTGGATGGAGTCCAGCTCACCGGGGGCATTGGCAGTGCATCCCTGCCCTCTTTCCATCCTTCTTGTCTCTGAAATTCGTAGAATCACAGAATGGTTTAGGTTGGAAGGGACCTTAAAGATCATCCATTTCCACCCCCCCTGCCCTGGCCAGGGACATCTTCAACTAGACCAGGTCACTCAAAGCCCCGTCCAACCTGGCCTTGAACACCTCCAGGGGTGGGGCAGCTTCTCTGGGATACCTGGGCCAGTGTCTCACCACCCTCAGAGTGAAGAATTCCTTCCTAATATCTAACCTAAATCTCCCCTCTTTCAGTTGAAAACCATTACCCCTCGTCCTATTGCTCCACCCCCTGATCAAGAGTCCCTCCCCATTTCCTGTAGCCCCTTTAGGGACTGGAAGGGGCTATTAGGTCTCCCCGGAGCCTTCTCTTATCCAGACTGAACAAAATTTCACCTTCCCTTTGCTTCCTCTCCTCCATGCCTTTGTGTTAGGCTTTGTCTTCTCATCCTGCAGTGACCTTTTTTTCTCCCTCAGCGTGTGGGAAATTGTGGGCCAGCAAGGCGGGGGGCTCTCGGTCCTGCGGACCTTCCGGCTCATGCGAGTTTTGAAGCTGGTCCGCTTCATGCCAGCCCTCCAGCGCCAGCTCGTAGTCCTCATGAAGACCATGGACAACGTGGCCACGTTCTGTATGTTGCTGATGCTCTTCATCTTCATCTTTAGGTGAGCGCTTCTGATTCCCAGTCCTGAGGTTGCTCTGGGTTTTTCAGTGGGTTCCCATGTGAGGTGAGGAGATGTAAGAGTCCGTACCAGGGCATGGCTGAGCTGAACGCTCCCAGAAACAGCATCACTGGCCAGCGCTGGTGATGGCTTGCTGCCATGACTACATTCTCTTAACTCTGGCCAAACGAGACATCTGTCTCTGCAAGATGATTTACAAGGGAAATCTTTCAGCTGGGTGATTCCTTGACATCACCCCAAGACAGCGGTCCCATTACTTACTGACTGGTGCTAAAAATATTGCCAAGGAGAGGGCGATGTTCCTAAAATCAAGTCAGCCATGGTGGTGCTTGTGCTCTTGCATGGCCTTTTCTTCAGAGAAGTCGAAATGTTAGAAACAGGCTTGGCGTAACTCCAGATTTTTGGATTTTGGTCTAGATTTTGAGAAGGGTCTTTCTCCTTGTAACAGCCAGCTCTGGCGTTCCAGCAACGCAGGCACTGGGAAGGCTGAAGGAAGCGAGTCTCTTCCATGGAATAACGTCCCTTTTCCCAGTGACACGTTTCACTCCAAAACCACCATTTGCAGCCATGGTGCTCAGCAGAGCTGTAAATAATTTGATTATTCAGGTTACTGGCCAAAAGCAAGGGAAAACAAAATATGCTTTTAGTATCAATCTAAGATGAAAGGTATTCTGTTTTCTTGTCAGAATTGAAAAAGCTGTTTTGGGTCCCCTGATAGGTCTCATTCAGGCATTTCACAGAAACCCTTTTTGTCTTCCTAATTCAATTTAAGCATATTTTGCTGAAAATGTGTCATTGCAAAACAGAAAGTCAAAACATTTTGTTTAGAAAATGTTGAAACGCAATGTTTTGACTTAAGAAAAACAAAGCAGAAGAAAAAGAAGGAGCAGGCTTACTTTTTGGTTGGAACTCTCTGACAGATTTGACCCAAATTCACAACTGGTTTGCGTGATCTCGAGGCGTATTTTTCAGTGAACAAATGATTCATCTTTTTAAAAAAAAATAAAAAAAGAATTTCACAGGTGAAATCAGGAGACAGTCAGCCCTGCGGTATGATTACTGGTTTGTGCTGTGGTCGTCTTGTTGAGGCCCTGCTTTCCCTCCCGTGCAGCATCCTGGGAATGCATCTCTTTGGCTGTAAGTTTGCTTCGGAGCGAGATGGCGACACGCTGCCCGACAGGAAGAACTTTGACTCCTTGCTCTGGGCCATCGTCACCGTTTTCCAGGTACGAAATGGAAAACACCACAACTCGGGTGTATTTTGGGGCTGCAAGGGCTGGGATTGTTTTCCAAAGCATCTGACAGAGCTCAGCGAAGCTCCTTGCCATGGGAGGGAGAAGGACCCAAAGCCACAAGTGAGGGAACGCAGGAGGTTTCAGACCGTTTTCAAGAATAAAGGAGAAGGCTAACGAGGAGGGGCTGCCAAGGCAGGAGGCTCTTGCATTTGCAGAGTGGGTGAAAATAAGTGCAGAGGGTGGAGATAGAGAGGAGGAGATCGGGAACATTTGCTGTGATATTTTGACAAAGAACAGAATCCAGTTTAAGGCCATAATCGGTATGTGCAGTTTTTTGTTCCAGCAGCTCTGAGCTCTGTAACTGTGGGGTCTATGAAGGGCTTTTAGCTGTTCTGGCTGACCAAAGGAGAGGGCCGGCCCACGCGACGCTGCACTCCCTTACGGCTGAACGCGTCCCTTGGCGTGGGGCAGTTTGGGCAGGGTCCTTACCAGTAGCATGGGAGTCACGGTCGCTTTGGTCCCCTCTCTCCTCTGGCTCAGGAGATGGCTTGGGCCAGATTTATCCTCCTGTGGTTATAGCTATGGTGGATACCCCAAAAGCGGGGTGCTTGTCTCACCCATCCAGAGCACGGATACCCAGCCGGGCTCGGGGAAGACAGCACGCCATCCTCCAGTACCTCCATTTTCCTGATACCCTTCCTCTACAGATTTTGACCCAGGAAGACTGGAACAAGGTCCTTTACAACGGCATGGCATCGACCTCCTCCTGGGCTGCTCTCTACTTCATCGCTCTCATGACATTTGGGAATTACGTGCTCTTTAACCTGCTGGTGGCCATCCTGGTAGAGGGTTTCCAGACGGAGGTAATGTCCTCGTGCTCGTGTCTTTGCTTTCTTCTAAAGTTTCAGGGCCTGCAGATCCTGGAATTTGATTTCTGAGATGGACAGCAATATGTTTAGAAGAGTGGTACATGAAAAAAGTGGGGTAAAATATTAGGTCGTCTTTCTATTTTTATTTTTTTTTTCTTAGCCACGGTGCAATTTAATACAGCAAGCCCTCTAAATGAAGGGCTTAAATGAAAAGCATTGTTAGCATTAATGCAGGAGTGGGAATTCAGCGGTGAGTCAGGCACTGCGGATGGGATCGCTGCTATGACAGTGTCTCTGAAACAGTTCTCACCGTGTTTGTCAGCCAGATTAAAAGCCCCTCCTGAAAACTTACGCAGGCTGGTAAGAGATTAGTGACACGACTGTCTTTTTTGATGGTATGCATTCATGGAGCTCCTCCCGTTTCCAGCCCTTCAGTGCTCCGCACATTTCAAAGTACATGATTTCTGGTCTCTGCCAGCTGCTTCCTCGGGGTCGGAACCTCCATGAGACATCCCGGATTGCTGGAGGCATTCATGGAAGGGCAGGGAGGCACTTAGGTTTGAATTGAACCTTTTTTGCATCCCTGCTGCCTTCCCAACTGTCCAGCTTGGAGCGAGTGAGCGTGTCACCAAGTGCCCAGAGTGGGGGACCTGCGGTGCTCAACCACTCTCGGCAAAAATTGGCCAACAGTGAGGGGAGGGGACCTGCCCAGGGGGTCAGCGAGGTAAATACAGCCTAAAGCTGCTCACTGGGATCTGCTTGTATAAGCTGTGCTTTTACATGCTATCTCTGATTTTTATAAGTGTTCTGGGGTGACTAAATACTATTTAAGGTTTGTTGCTTGTGTATCATAATATCCTACCACCCTATGAATAGCTACACACAGAACTGCGGTTTTTATTATTATTTTGGGAGCACAGCTTAAAGTTAAATTAATGGAGTTGTACCAGGAGATAGCAAGAAGAAATACTTTTTATTTTTTGTATCGTCTCTCTCCATGTTGGTGCTTTTCTTTTTTAATTGTTATTGTTGTAGCTGGTTTTGTCTGTAAATCCCCCCACCACCATTCATCCGAAGGGAAGGTCGCTGCCAGGTTCTCCCGCATAGCACAATGTTCCCTTGCCCGAGCGAGAAGAGATAGAAAGCTCCTTGTCTGCTTGTGATGACAGCTTCGAAACCGAACCTTTGTCTGTTCAGTCTGGCAAATTGATTCTCTGAAGGTCGCCGGAGTGGGAGATCACCTGCTGCACCTGCTTCTTAGAGAAAAGGACGCAGCCGTTAAATGCAGCAGCCCCTTTTCCGACCCCTGGTCCCTCGAGGGAGGCTGACACCTCTGGTCCTTGGCTCAGCCTGGTTTTTCATGCTAGAGCATCCCTGCGCTCACCCGCCGGCATGCTCCCGCTCCCACACACCCAGCGCCGCCCGCCTGTTTCCCTGGGCAGCAATTTATCCTGCGCTCGCTTTGGGCCCAGCTGGTACCGTGGCATAACTCCCCGGCTTAACGCGCTGCAATTTTATTCCAATAACCGTGTCCTTGAGGGTACGTCTTCCCTCAAGTCAGGGGAACCGCCTGCAGCATCCCATCAAATTTGCCGTCGGCTGTTTTTTGCAGCAGGGCTGCCCCATCGCCCGCCCCTGCTTCTCCTCTGCTGGGGCAGCGCTGGGCTGCTCCAAGCCGGTGCCAGGATTTCCGTGTAAGCTGCAAATGTGCTTCAAGTGCAGTGTAAAATCGGGAGTAACTTCTGATTCAGGAAAGCACCGAGACAGCCTGAAGCCAGCGATGGTCGTGCCGGTATCGAGAGGCGAGTGCAGGGACCAGAGTCCAGCACAGCCTTCAAAGATCAAACCCTCTGTGGCCAATTCTGCCCAACCACAGCACATCCAATGGACTCGCACCAGATTTCTATAATTTATGACTCTGATTACAGTGCTGGTTTATAACTCAGACTTTGATGATGGCATTTTAATAGTAATCATCTTTCCACGTCCTCGTCATTCTGATTTCTCCACGCTCCTCCAGTAAATTGCAATGGGATCAAGAGATCCCTCGGCTCAACCCAAGTTTTCTGCAGCAGATGGGGAGCAAATGTCTGCTGGAGGTCAGGAGCCAGGTCTGGCCTTGCTGGTTTATGTTTATTCAGCTTTGCAAACAGATCTCATTCTGTTTTTTGCTAGCCAGCACACAAAGGATCCTCTCCTAAGCAGAATTAATAGAGAGATCATCTCTCGCTGTAACCAGACCCCAGTGTCCCCCTCCTGTGATTGCACTTGACCCTTCTTCTGAGTTGAGTTGGGGTTTTTTTGGGTGTTTGGTTTTTGTTTTTTTTTTTTTTCCATTCTCCTTCAGATTTCTGGGCTGAAACACAATCCCAGGGCTGCTGCCTTTATCTCCCTGGTCCTTGAGTGCCTTTCCTCAATCTGCAAGCACCTCGTTAATTTTAGTGCAGGGCTTTGCAGCCCCAGTTGCTAGGCAGCAGATGTATATAAGCAGTTGAGAAACAAAAAGGACCTGTTCCAAACTTTAAATACGGAGCGATATATTTTGCAGGGTTGAGGGGCTTTTTTTTCCGCTCCTTTCTTTTTATTTGGTAGCCTGCTCCTCTCTTGCAAGAGGCGCACGCAGGACTTTATGCAACGTGGTTATTTTTGACTGGGCGTTCTCTGATTTAACTGGAGCCTGGCGTTGGTGCGGGGAAGGTGAGCAGGGGACTCCGTTTGATCCAGCTGCTAATTTGAAATTGCTGCCTGACCTCGCGGATCCCTGCCCTGGGGACTTCTCTTTGAAGCAAGCAATGACTCCTCTTTGTCAGGCATAAAGCTCCTCTCCCGAGGGAATTCCTGATAATATTATCTCCAAAGCTATTCTCCCATTGGTAATCCTCCTGGTTTTGTGGCTCCTTCTCCCTGCCCCTCCTAGCTCTTGGGTTTGTTCCTTCCCCTCCTTTGTGCCCCCTTCCCTCCCTCCCTGGACCCTCCTCCAGCACCTCCATCCTTTCATCTGCGGGAGGACATTACCTGCTCTCTGGGTGTAGCATCCTCGGAGAAATACAGACTTTGGCTTCTCCTGGGCTTCAACCAGAGGGAGCGGTCCCTTCTCCCACAGTAGGGATTTTGGGTAGTGTTTTTCTTGCATCCCTTTCCTTTTGGATTCCTGTTGGTTTCAGTGGGATTTTTCCTTGTGAAGGAAAAGTGTTTCCATGTTTTCTCTTTCGATGGCTTTTCCATGCCTCTCTTCGTACACAACCAAAAACTTTAAATTAAGTGTCCATTACGCTAGCAAGACACTCTTCGGCCCATCCAGATCCCAAAGCTGATCAGTCTTTCTTAAACTCTTCATCCCAGCCTGGAGTGGGATGAGCTTTGCATCCCACGTAGTAACTGGAGGAAAGATCAGTTGTCCTGTAGGGCCAGAAATTAAGCTGGTGGGACAACCTGTGCCCTCCTGCCGCCGTGTGTAACCTCCCGCAGCCCCACGGGACGGGACCAGCCATGGCCACGCTGCCGAAACATGCCGAGGAGCGTCAGAAAGAGCCACCCCAAGGAAGGGGAAGCACAGCATGGTCAAAAATGATGTGTGCGTGACAAATGGGGAGGAAAAGGCTGACTTCTGGTGCCGGGAAGAGATGCTGGGGCTGCTCGTGTGGCAAAGCGCCCCCCCGATGCGGCAGTGTCCCGTCCCCCCCCCCAGACCCCGTTGCGTTTGGGCACCCAAACAGGTGTCTCCTCTAACGGGGGTGAGGAAGGATCTGAACTCACGGCAGGTTCCAGTGGCTTTCCTTAAACTCGACATTTCACCTGGCTGTCAGAGGACTGATATTGTGTTAATCAAACATTCATTAAAAGCCTCCATTGCTGCTTAATGAAGGCATAATAAATAAAGATCCTATTATGCAGCTGCAAAAAAAAAATTGAAAAATAATCATGTTTTCAATAATTAGCTGGTGTTTCATTAGCACAATTATCACTTAGGAGCTGAAGCAAGCTCTGTTCGAAACACTTAATTTAAAGGTAAGGCTGGTCCCTTCGAAGGCCTTCGCTCCATCNCTGTGAAAATTGAACCCCCCCTTCCCCTTCCTCCCCCCTCCCTCCCCCCGTTTCTCCTTCAGGAGATCTCCAAGCGAGAAGACGCGAGTGGGCAGTTAAGCTGTATTCAGCTGCCTGTCGACTCGTCGGGGGTACGTACACAGCACGTCCCACCGCCCGCCGTGGTTGTCTCTCTCGTGGTGCCTGGTCACACACCATGGTGCTGTTCTCATCGTAGTAGCTGTTGTTCTTTTGGGGGTTGTTTGGGTGTTTTCGGGTTTGTTTCTTTTTATTTCTTTTTTCCTTTCTTTTTTTGTCGTCCTCATTGTCAAGTCAGCCTTGATTTTAAGTCCCTTCCTTCTCTGGGGGTGCCAGGTAAATTAAGGTGGGTTCTTCGAGGTGGCTGACGTGGCTCCAGCCCTGGCTCTCGCCAACCCCTTTCTGGATGTCTGCCCCGGGGAAGGCTCCCTGTGGGGCTGTCACAGCCCCTTTACAGCACGGTCACATCCTGCGGGACTCCGGAGGGATGCGGACGGTGATGCTGACTGCTGGGCATGCCTGCCAAGCACTCCCTCCATCACGCAGGCAGAGGAGGGTTCCCAGGAGCGAAGGGACCTGGAATCAGGCCTGTTTGTGGACACGTGTTGGGGGAGCCTCGTGCTCGGCAGGATGGGGTAGGACGGTGGCAGCTGCGCCGGTGGCATGTCCCAGAAAGGCTGGCCAGGATGCTGGGATCGCCAGTGAGATGCTGTGTTACAGCGCGGGTCAGGATGTGAAATGGTCCCGTTCAGGTCTGAGGAAGCCGTGGATCTCCAAAATGCAGCACGCTCCAAACCTTACTCTTCCGCCAACCTCATCTTTCTCTTTACCACTCCCTTCCCTTTCTGTCCTTTCTGAGACGTCTCACCTTTCCTTCACCACAAAAGCCCTTTCCCATCGTATCCCAGTGTGTCAGTCCCCTTCGGTACAGGCTGGTTTAGCCGTTGTACAGTCTGGTCCATCTTGACGTACCCTCCTTTCCCAAAAGGATTTTAACTCCCTGTTCTCTCATAACCCCTTTTCCATCCAGAAAGGCAAACTGGGAGTGCAAGAACAGGTAACGGGCAGCAGCCCCGGCTGCAAGATGCTTGCCTGCACCGCACTGAGTCTGGCACGTGGTGTTTCAGAGGGGACGCTTTCTGCCCTCCAGGCGTGGGGTTTGGTGCTGGGGAGGGGGGTGGGAAGTCCCCACGTAGCTCTGCTTTTCCATCTCGGCACACATCTCATCGTGCGCCCTAAAACTTTCCTTTGGGCTGTTAAAGAGCACTCCAGGAATACAAATCACATAAAATTCTTCCCGTTATTTATTCCTTTTTAATAACCCATTAGGGAGAATGAGTAATTCCTGGCAGGCGCGCTGACGGGCTGAGCCCGGAGCCTCCGTGGGGAGCGTACCTGGAGCCAGCTGGAGCCCCCGTTCATACGGAGACACGGTTTTGACTCCAGCAAAGTTCAGGCCGGCCTGACTTTACTGCTCCCCCTTGCAAGGTGCATCTCTGACCTTCTCAGTCTGAGTGCTACAGGATGAGCTTCCTTGAACAGCACAGAAGTCCTGGATCCTCAGGAGGGGAAGTTTTGAGCCAACGCTTCACGTCACACTCTTTTGCCTTAAAAACGTGTGTCTGAGAGTGTGCAGTCTGCCTGGACAAAAAACCATTAACTGTTTAGCGACCCTGTGGGGTGAGTATTAGGGCTCATCCCTCTGGGGCTTTGCTTAACAAAGAGGCGCAGGGCACTGGACCTTGTGTGAGATGCCTTCTCTTCCTCCCGTCCCACACCGGGGCCCCTCTGGGTTTTTACAGCCAACAGGTACCCGAGCACCAAACCTCCGCAGCGCTGGTCAGGGCTCCTGGGGACGCAGCTGAGCCTCGGTGGGGTTTTCTGGGGCTCCCGGTCTCTCCCAGCTGAAGTGAGGATCTGCTTGGCTTCTTTCATCCCAGCATCCTCCCTCCCTTCCCACCTCTCCTCCCTCCCCGTGTACATCGCGATGGAGCTTGGTGCCCTTTGCCAGAGCAGTGGTTTCAGCCGTGAATCCTCCTCTTTTGGATGGGCGTCATTCTGGCGAGCACCATTGCCCGTCGGGTGTATCCTGACTATACCACACCCTAAGCGCCTTTCTGCAGTGCCAATGGACAGAATCAGTGGGTGCGCAGGGATGTCCCTAATCGGGGCCATGCCACAAGACCGAGCCAGAGCCTGGGCACCACACTGCGAGCAATGGTAAACCTCTTCTCTCTCCTTCTGAGGATGGGTCCATGTCAAAGCAGGCAGCTCTCGCTCAACCCCTGCCGTTTGAAATGATACAGCGGGATTTAAATCCCCCAAACTTCTGCTTCTGTTGTGGTTCGCAGCTGGGAGGGCAACAGCCACCCAGGGCCGTGGCTATCGGGTTCTGCCACCTGGATCCTCTCTGTGCTGGTGGGGCGTCCATCGATACGTGCCCTTTAGCTGCACTGGGAAGTCAGGGTCCCTCGTGCCCCTTCTGAACCCCAGATTGCTTCATCGAAGCATCAGTAGAAAAAACCACACACAGAGTTTTAAGCCATAGTGTATAAAGTAAGAGAGATGAGTAGGTTCAATTTTTGTCCCAAAATTGCTCATCGGATATCTGTCCTTCCCTAATACCTGCCCAGTATGCAATTCCAGCAGCAAAAATTAAGCAATGGTTTGGTTTTTTCTGATCCCTTTCTGGGACTGCGTTTGGAGCCAGAGGCAGTCTGTCTTCCTGGTAGGAGGTTAATTAGTCTGTGGTATAAATATGTGCATGCGTCATTTTGTGAAAGGTGATGTTGCATCGTGGTACGAAATTCAGTGGATCCGTAGGTGTGCTGTTGGAGATGGGAAATCATTTTTTCAGAGGGGTGTCCGTGCACCGTGGCCTGTCGTCCTCCTTGCTGAAGCCCTCTGTTTTGCTCCAGGGTGATGCTTCCAAGTCTGATTCCGATGGCGATCTCTTCCCCCGCAGCCTGGAAGAGGAGGGAGGACTTAAGAAAAACTTGTCGAATCCAGCCTGTGAGTAACAACCCCGGGAGGACAGGCCCTTCCGCAGAAACCTCGCTTTGCTGTGAAAACAATGTGTCCCGAAGGAAAAAGCCATCCCAGAGAGAACGACCTAGTCCAAGCTGTGGCATGCTCGACATTGCAGCAGGCTCGCGGCGTGGGGTGGGATCCCGGGATGCAGACGGAGCGAGACGTGATGGTATTTGGGCTGTTACCTCCTCACCGAGCCCACGGTCTGGGCTTTTGGGGTCTCTCTGCAGGGGCACAAGCGGAGGACCTGCTGGGAAGGAGAATGGAGGGAGCCCGGCATGGGCAAGGAGTGTTGGGTAGAGGGTTGAGGGGCAGCAGGTGACAGTCTGCATCTGCTCTCCTCTCCCACTGGCACCTGATCCCGTTCCTGGTTTACGTGGCCCTGCTCCCTTGCCACGCTGAAGGACAGGCTCTCAGCTCTCCAGAAGGGCTTTTTGGCCTCCATTCTCCTGATGCTTGGAGGAGAGCCGGCCCTGTGCAGCTGCTTTGCCTGCCTGGGAGCAGGTTGTAGATGTGCCTCTCGAGGTGTGACACCAAAAACCCACTTGTGTCTTCCAGTGATGGCCCTGAGTGACCACCCGGAGCTGAAGAAGAGCCTCACCCCACCGCTCATCATACACACTGCCGCCACGCCGATGCCCATGCCCAAGAGCGCCATGTTTGGGGATGCAGCACAGGGCTACGAGTCCCGCCGGGCCAGCGGCGTCTCCGTGGACCCTGCCACCTACGAGCTCAAGTCCCCGGTACTCACGTCACCTCCTCTTGTGGATGCTCAGCGGGTGTCCATTGGGCTTACGGGACCGTCTGTCCATCCGTCCGCCCCAGCTGGTGCAGCAGCAGCCTGGCATGGGGCGGGTGGCACGAGGCTGATGCTCTCCCTGTCCTTCCTGCAGCCCAGCGCCCGCAGCTCTCCGCACAGCCCCTGGAGCGCCAGCAGCAGCTGGAACAGCCGCCGCTCCAGCTGGAACAGCATCGGCCGGGCCCCCAGCCTCAAGCGTCGGGGACAGAGCAGCGAGCGCAGATCCCTCCTCTCCGGCGAGGGGAAGGAGAGCTCGGAGGAAGGGGAGAGCTCGGATGAGGAGCACTCCAGCCGGGCCGGCAGCTTCAACGGCTCTTTGCCTCATCGCATGGAGTCGCTGGAAACAAAAGGCTCCTTCGACCTCCAGGATACCCTGCAGGTGCCTTCCCTGTACCGGACCAGCAGCATGCACAGCAGCCGGACCTCCACCTCTGAGCACCAGGACTGCAATGGGAAGACCTCTCCGGGTCTGCTTCTGCACCAGCTCCACCTGGATGATCCCCGACAGGACTGTGATGACTGTGATGATGAAGGCAACATGGTAAGGAAATGCCAAGCGCTCATTTTGGGCCCTTTTCCTTGTCAGAGCGATGCTTGTACCTGTTTCAGGAGCGCATGGGTGGGAAGCAGTGGCCTGTGGCAGGGACTAAGTCTCACCATCACCACCAGACCAGACTTACAGTCACCCCCGAAGAGCACCAGAAGGTCTCTGGGCTGTGGACGCCACCAGAAATGGGGTTGGCATCATATTAAGTATTTCAGTGCAGTATCAGATGGTTGACGATGGAGGGATCAGGGCAAAACTCCCCAGGTACCACTGAAAGGTGCAGAGCCAAGGCTGTCTCTTGGAAATAGATGCTTTCCTGGTTTCATTTTTTCTATTAAAAAAAAAACCCACAGCACAACAAAACAAGTAACTTTCCCTGCTCTCCAACAATTATTCAGCCTTTTGCCCCCACGTACAGCAGCAAACGATTTCTGTTGACATCAACAGGCAAAGAAAGGGCAGGGTTTGGCACCCCCATTCCCATGGCAGCATTAGTCCCGCAGAGATGGTGGTAATTTCAAAGGCTTTGCATTAATTTCCATATGAAGAGGCATTAGTCCAATAAGCACCTCTCTTTCGAAGGCATGGAAAGTGCCATTTTAGCTGAAAGGGCTGCAAGTGCAGGGGAGGGACGAGGGTCCCTGGCTCTTTTTCCACGTGGGTTTTTGTGTCTTAAGGGTATAAAAGGAATTAAGGGTATAAAAGGAATTCGGCTGCTTTTCCAAGGGTTTTTGTGTGGCTGGTAGAAAGGGGTTTGAGCTGGCGGCAGGACACCATGGGGACTCCCATCGGGATGTTCCCAGGACAGTTTTGGGGGGTTTGAGGAGGGTTCTGCTCTTCCCAGGTTACCGCTTTGTTTCACTTTACCTTGTTCTTAGGCTTAAAAATGTGATAGTCTGGTGTGTCATCCCCAGGGGGTAACTCTTTCCCTTGGTGAAGCGGATAGTTTTTGGGTAGCGCCTCATGATGGTAACAGGGGTGGTACTGAGAACATGAAAGCTGCAGCGTCTGGACATGATTTTACTGTATTTCATTGAGTTTGTTGAATGAAAATGGAATTTGGAGCATGTGGAGGGATGCAAAAGGCAGCGGTGACTCCGGAGAAGGAACAGGAGGAGAAAGAGAGTTAGTGCTGGCAGAATGGAGTCAGTCAGCTGCGAATCGCCTTTAAAAAAAGCCATCATCCCGTTGCATCTCCAGCATGGATCCTCAGCCTGGGATTTTTACTGATTGTCTTAACCTGGTTTTTAACCTCCATAAAATAAATTGAATTTTTAAGAAAAGGAGCACTAATTATTTTTGGAAAAAGCACTATTAAAAGTGATCAAGAGACCATGCTCTTTATTGCTAGCTAGGGATTTTTTTTTTCATGCTCCAACATCTGCTGCTTTTTCCAGCTCACCTGGTCCAAACATCTCGCAGGTTCCTTCCTTTTCCCCCTGCAAGCTGAGAAACCAGCAGTCCCCCTTGCGCTGGACATCGTGTGATGGGACATGTCCCTCCTCTCCCATCCCACCCAGCCCCACAGCCCCGGCCAGTGCTGTCTGTCAATAGGCTGTTGAATATGATGTGTGTTTTTAATCTTTACTACGACAGCTGCTTTTGGCGTAAACCAAACACCTTCTCTGTGTGCCGAGGTCTGGCCATGCAGAGTTAGACCAAAGGTGCCTCCGTCCTCTCCTGTGGAGCAGTCGGAAGCAAAAGCCAAGGGAAAGAATAGGCAAAATAGGGTAAACAAATTGTGCCCCAGCCCATGGTAGAGCCACAGCTGGGACATCCGCAGCTGGCTGGTGCCTTTCCCTGTGCTCTGAAATACGTCTTCACTGCAGATCGCTAAAGCAGACGGATTGGAAAATATTGCTTAGATTAGCGAAATGAGCCCCCAGGTTGCAGAGCTTCCCTTTGTGGTTCCCTCCTGACGTTTGGGGGGATGCTTTGCCCCTAAATTAGCCTTGACAAAGTCAGAAAAAAAGTAATTATTTTTTAAATGGAAAAAATAAAATTCAAAACTCCCCCGCCAACAAAAGAAGAAAAGAACTCAACTGTTATTCAGATCAAAGTAATCCTAAATATGCCCTTCTGCAACAAAGCTTCACATCTCTCCTTGCTGGCTGGTTTTGATTGCCTCTGCGCAGAAATAAAAGGAAGTGCAAAGGCTTCGTTCGGATCTCCCAGGCTCCCATTATATTAGTGCCACTCCGCTGCCTTCAATGAGTTTATTCTGAATTTACATCCCTCCGAGGGGCCAGAATCAGGCCCCTGGTAGCTCTTCTCCCCAGCAGTATAAAATCGGGGAACTGAAATCTGTTCTTCATTGCGTGAATGCAGACAAGGAGAAACTTCACAGGGCGAGCGATCTGCCGCCTGGTTGGGTTCACGTGGCTGTGACCGAGATCAGGGATGTGCTGCGAGGTCTTTGTTGTTCACATCTGCTGGATTTTTGGATGCTTTTCTACCCAAATTGCTGAGCCCTCAGAGCGGAAAGTGAGGGAAATATTGAATCGGCAACCAAATGTGTCCCCTCCTCCCAGGGGACAAAATCCTTGTTGCAATTGCAGCTCCTTTCCCCGTTGCCTATTGCACTTTCTGTTTTTCTTTGACGTGCAGTCCAGCCGCTCCCCAAACCCTCTCAGCTGCCCCGGCTGCATATTTAAATTGAATAATCAGGTCCCGAGCGCCTCTGCGCAGCTTCCAGCTTGCCTGGAGGTACGTTGCCACTCACAGAACGT
>VZSZ01000816.1:153144-199679 GCA_013398815.1 Ibidorhyncha struthersii | reverse complement strand
GCCCCTCACCGGGCCTTTTTCCACCTCCCCCCCCCCCCGGTCCTTATAATAAATCTTTTATAAATCTAAGCCTCTCCCTTACTCCGAGGAGTACATCAGTCATCTTTTAATGCCAACTGCCTTTCATCCTGCCCTCAGAACTACATTAATATCTGAAAGTCCTAAAAAAAAAATTAAAAAAATCAAAAAAGAAAAAGAAAAAGCAGCTATTTCTCAGCAGCTCTCCTTGCTGTGGGATCGGAGGGCCCTGTCAGCGCGCTGCCGGGGGAAGGCAGCACCGGCATCACGCCACGTCCCGGCCCCAGTCCGCGTCCCGGCGGGGGGAGCTTGGGTGGCCTTACCCAGGGAGATTTTGTCTAAGTCACTGGCGACTGAATTAGAGAGTAGTGTTCTTCTCCTCCCCCCGCCCTGCATCTTTATTCATCCTGTCCAGGTGTGGTTTACGAACAAACAGATATGATTTAAACCACATAATTGATATATCGCTTTGAACATAATGTAGGCTTAAGCTGCAATCAGCCTGATTGTAAGCAGTTGATGCACGTCTGGACCTCGCGGAGAAAGCATTTGATGGGACTTAGGCTGGAAATGCTCGGGGTTTATTTCCCAAATATCTTACATTTGGCTCAAATTAACTGAACTGCGCTGTTCCACTGGTGGAAATCTGGAGTACTTCCTTTGACTTTAGATTTCTGCGATGTACTTGGCCCCGTACAGAGCAGCCGGGCTGCGGCCCCGGCCGAGCCCTGGTGCTCGCCCTTACGCTAACACGCTGAATAGAGAGACATGATGGAAGATCACTTTTTGCCTTTGTTATCTGATTTAGCCCATGAACTGCAAGCTGCAACAATTAGCCAAACCCCAAAATATCTTTGGCATTAAAATTGGACAAAAGGAATATAAAGAAGCATTCTGTGCTGCTGACGCATTACCATTCACTACAAATCCCCATGATAAATACCAGAACTGCTTTGAATAATAGATACTTCTGGAAACCTTCCAGCTCGCAAAATGAACTGGACCGAGTCGCAGCTATTACTCCATGTCCAGAGGCTGGGGCAGCAATCGCTGTTCTCACCGCAACTTTGAGCAGACACCTGATTTTTATCCGTTTATTTACCTTTGTTAAATCTATGGATGATTAAACTAACTAGGCTGCTCGAAGGGATAACCCAACCCCAAGGATGCATGCTCTATTAAATACAGTTTAGAGAGAAGGGAGCAGTTCTGACTCCTTGCCTGGAGTTGGAAAAGGGATGTGAAAATAGCCAAAATGTGGCCAAACCCTACTGGTGCGCCGTGGCATGGTCTGTGTTCACGTAGAAGGGGAGGGAAGGACGGACGGACGGCTGAAGGAGAGGGGTACAAAGATCTTGCTTTTTGTTTTTTTGTTATTCAAACCTTTCTTGTTGTTTTCACAAGGTGGCTTTCACTTTCTGAAGGGTTCAGGTTGTCACGGAGTGTTTTCATTAAAATGGACAGTACACTGGTTATTACCCATCGCTAATGAGACCCCTGGCTGAGGGCGTATAGGAACAGAAAGCACTTCCTCCATTCCACTCAATTACCCTAACAAATCCTATTTTTACAGTCCGGAGTACCTCTAAAGCTAACAGTTTGGCTCCAAACGAATTCCCCCCCCCCAGTTTCTAGGGTGAAATAAATAAAAGTGCCTCAGCCCCGGGGTCGGGGCGCTCCTGGGGTGCGAGCAGCGATTTCTGTGCTGTGCTCCGCACCCCTCGGTGTGCTCGCGGCTCTGAACATCCGCAGAAGAAAGCTTCAAAGAGCCCAGGCAGCCACATTCCCATGTGTGTGCCCAGCCAAGCCCAGGTGGCAGCAGGGAAATAAGGGTAATGAAAGAGCAAGGATTTGTTTTTATTTATCTGTAAATGCAAAGCACTGCAGTGGCATTGCGCAGATCGGTCTGTGGATTTATCTTCTGATGCTTCGATCCAGAAGGGCTGGGAAAGCCCCGGCGTGGTGGGCGAGCTGTTCGTCTGGCCTCTGCTGGTTGTCCGTGCTCAAGATGCTAGCACTGCAGTGCCAATTGGATTAAAGATCCCGACCTGCCCTCAGAGACCTACGGACGAGAAGGCGACAAGACCTAATCCAGAGGCTGTTGCAGCCAGGATGAGGCTTCCCCTCGGTGTCCACTTTTTCGTGTCTTTAGTTGACCTGTTGGCCAACGCTTTGGCCTTAAACGACCTTACAGACAGTCTAAAGCATAAGCATGAGTGGCTGAGGATGTGCTGTGATTTCCAGTAGGAATTAATTTGCGGGGCTCGGATGGCCTGTGTTCATGCAGAATGTCAGGCTGGCCACGATGTTCCCTTCTGGCTTTATAATCTCCCATCTAATCTGTTCGTGCTGAATGAGAGGCAGATGCTCACCATTGTGTTCCTGGACCAAAACTTGGGTCCCCAAATGATTTCTTCAGCTTTCCAGTGGTGCATGGACGTAGGGCTTGGCCCAGCAAACAGCAGGAATCCCTCCCTCTGCTCCCTGTATAACCTCCGACTTAAGCATTGTGTATTCTTTGAAAAACCCCAAACAACAAAAACCCAACAAAAATACCCCCAAAATATTAGAAGATTCCAGCAAGCATCTGAGGAGTATCTGGAGGGACTGAGGATCATCAGAGCAGGTTATCAGCCCTCTGGGACAAGGATTTTATTCACTATGTTTGTCCTCTTGGCTAACCGTGTGCCAGATGCAGTTACCGTGCGGAGGAAGAAGCAAGACCAAACCCTGTGAGCTCGCAGGGGCTGGCACAGCCCTTGCCCGGCTGCCAGAGCTTCTTCTCCTGCCCAGTGGGGTCTTTTGGGGGGAAATCATTTTATTTCAACTTTACTGAGCAATTGGAGATAAGTGTTCAGTGAAAAATTGCCCCGAGTCCTTCACTTGGAATTTTGGGGGGTTTATTATTTTAACAGTTCTCTCTGTGTTTTCCTCCCTGTATGTTTTCCTCCTAGAGCAAAAGGGACCGTATGAAGGCATGGGTACGGGCACGTCTCCCCACCTGCTGCAAAGAGAGAGACTCCTGGTCCATCTACATCTTCGCCCCTCACTCAAGGTAAGGCAGCCGTGCTTGAGCAGCGGCGGCGTGCTGGGCACGGATGTCCTCGTTGCAATGACTCGCTCCACCTGTGTATCCCAGATGGGTCTCTATATGTCAGTCCACAAAACTCCCAGCCCTTCCCCTGCTCTGGTAATACCTCGGGATCACAGGGAGCTGCTGTGGGGTGGGCATGGCCCGGGCATAGGAGTGTCCAGTACAGACCCATAGCCCAGGGCATGGCTAGAGCTTTATTAAGTTCATGGTTTTCTTCGTCGGTGATGCCAGTGCCCTGCAAGTTTTTCAGTTGATGGTGTAGGGGGGGGTTGAAGCAGGGGGAAAGGTGCTGCATTAAGCAGGTAAATCTGAATTTGCACCCAGTGCGCACTTACAAGACAGCAAAGGGCACTCCTTGACCTTCCAAACCTGCCCGGACTTCTCTGTCCTCCCTTTTCGCTCCCTCCCTCTCCCCACAGCCCCCAGAAAACACCCTCTCCTTGCCTGCAGCCCCCCAGCTCTGCTCTTCCCAAAGCCCAGCCGTGCCGGGGCCATCTGGGCTCCGTGCTCTCCTATGTGTTCCTCTGGACGTGCACCCACTCTCAACGAGGGTTTCCCGTGTTTGAGCTGGTGGGCCCTGGACAGCATTCGAGTTCATTCATACAAAGATTAGAGAGATTTTCAGAAACAGACTTTGGGAAATGTAATACGGTATTATAAATCCTGGGTCAGTGTACAGCCATCTGTCACAGTAAATAGCTTCTGTCCCTTCGTTCCGTGTGCGCTCAACCCTTACGGGCTTGCTGGGAGTATTTCTTCCTTTATTTAAGCTAAACCTGAGCACTACGGACCAGGTAGGGAGTCGGATCCAAACCTGGCTGCCTGTCCGAGCTGTGGAAGCAGCTGTTCCATTTCAAGTGACCCAAAGTTCCCGATGAGCATTACTGGGGCTTGAAATTCTGTAGCCCAGTTCTGTAGCTCGGATCCTTTTCTGTTCATACCCCAATCTGCCTGCAGCCTGCGGCTCTGCCAGGGAGGGGATTGGTATATTGTAGCTCATCTGCTTTGCAAGCAGAGCGCTCGATTCCCCTGCCACGCGTCGAGCTGCTGCGTTTCTCCCCAACCAGTCGAGCATTAATAGCTACTCTGTGTCTCCTCTTTTTTGTTTTTTCTTCTTTCTCGGCAGATTTCGTCTGATGTGCAATAAAATCATCACACACAAGATGTTTGATCATATCGTCTTGGTGATCATTTTCCTGAACTGCATTACCATTGCCATGGAACGACCCAAAATAGAGCCTCACAGTGCTGTGAGTTTCCAAGGTTAATGCTTTCCTGTCCGTCTTCCTCACGGAGCCACCACCTGTGGCTTGGACCCTACTGTTGTGCACTTGGTCTCAATTTCCTTCTCTTTCTCAAACGAGAAGCTGCCAACACCCCCTTCATATCCTTTGCATTAGGTACAGCAACTCTCCTGGGCCCTCCCCAGCCTCCTTTCAAAGTACAAGAGCAGAGCTCATGGCCTGCGATATATTGAATATCCCATTTCTGCAAGTACGATCAAGGTTTTAACACATGACATAAGCATGACATCTGTCTCAGTTTCCTTCTCCGATAAACCTTCAAACACTTTTCCTCTCAACACAATGTTCGTTTCTTCCATCTGTTCTCCACGGGCACGTATGTGTGGTGCGAAGGGAATGGGGGAAACTGTTCATTTCATACTCTCCTCTCCCCTTTGTGTATCAGCTTTGTTGTGACACAAGAAAAACTGAACTGGCACATGCACTGTAATGCCATTTCCCCAAACCTTTTTGTTTTAGTAGAGTACGTAAGGATTTCTCAAACCAGACCCTCACAGCACCGACGTCCATCGATCAGAGGGGCAGAATCACCTTATTGCTCTTTTATTTTAGCATAGATCATGGCTGAGAGGTTCGCTGGGCTCTCGCTGATGTATTGCAAAAGACTGCTCATATCGCAATCGTATAGAATCCTGTTTTGTTGATGTAGGCGTGTCAGGCTGTTCATTTTTGTGGATCTTCAATGTAAGACCTTAAAACTGGAGTCCTGGCTGCTCTGTGCCTATTTTAAGCTCTGCCTAGTAGTCCTCCTTACCGAAATAGTTTGCCCAGCGGTCCCTCCCCTAAATCCATTTTTTTCCTTTTGGCTATCATGCAGTCGTGGTGCACCAACTTGCAGCTGCAAGAAGAGAGCAGGACTCCCTGCCAGCTGATCGAGCAGGAGGAAATCACCCTGCTGTTCCCCAAATGGGGCACCCTGAGAATGTCCCTTGGAATCCCAAATGCTTCTTTGGAGCCCCTTGCTGTGTCCTCTGAGAGTCACCATTCACCAATGCTGGCTCCAAAGGGAACTGTACGGAGATGAAGGGAACGGGGTGACACGCGTGAATCAGAGGAGTCCACAGCAAAGAGCTATAGCATGAAAAAACAGTACTTTGTATATGAGAGGAGGAGGATGAGCTGTGGTGTCCCCGGGCATCGGAAGAGTGCAGAGAGGAAAGGGGACAGGGACTGGTGTGAGGTTCATCAGCATCAGGTTAATACCATGGGAACCAAAAATGGGCCATCCGGGGCTGGAGCTGAGCCGGTCCATGCTGTGGCAGCAGCAGGGAGGAGAAGGGGGATGCTGAGCAGTGGGGCAGGGAGCAAAGGAGCCAGGAGGAGTTCGTGGGCCCTGCCTGTGCTAATGGAGCTCTCATCCGGAAACCGAGAGAGTTAGTTTAGCTTGAATTGTTTAAAATAATTGTACTTTGCTTCCTTGAGCTGTGGATTTCCTAGCTGCTTCAAGCGAGTTCTCTTTCCCTGTCCCAGTTTCAGCTGGCTTATCGGAAGAGGGGATGCTGTTGCTAGCCAACACGCGCTCCCCATTGCAGAGTGCACGACATGGGCCGGGGAGATTATCCTTCAAAATAGCCACGCGCTTGCCAGAGAGGAATGTAATATCCTCAGTCTCTCCTCCATGCTGTTGCTGCTTTATCTCCAGCTCCACAAGCAGGTCCCCACTCTCTCTCTCCTGCGTACTGCCTACCCCTCCACAGCAGCCTTTTGTGTGGCAGTCAGCTAACGGCCGGAGATGTTTCCTATCACAGCTCAGGCGATCACAGTGCAGGTCTAGGACCTAATTAATTATGGACCCAGTATGGAAACAAGCTACTCTGTGGTTCCTGAGTCACTTTCAGTAAATCATGATCTGGCAAGCGAGAGAGTTGCCAAGGTGTTTTGTCTTGTTTAAATTGCATCTCATTTTGAGCAGCAGATCTGCATCTCTTACAGGACTGCTCTGTAGGGAGAGGCAGAAATAAATCCAAAATTGTTATTAGCAGAACTGGGGCTGGTTCAATTGTATGCGCACATGCATACATGCATACGCATCATCTTTCCTCCAGCCTCCGCCTTCTGCTGTCCATTTCTCAGTACAGGCAATCAGAGATTGTTCAGGGATTAGGGAAAAGTGTAATTTATTTAATGATCATCATTAAAAAGAAAGGTTTCTGCTAACTACAGATAGGGAACCAGTCCATGGTCTCATCTGTAATCACTAGCTGCTATTGCAGAGCGGTGGCAGAGAGGACTGCATGGTCTGGTAGATAGCGCAGGGGACTGGGAGATGAGATTATTGGGCTTCACGCCCAGGTCTGGCCTGTGGCTTTGGGCAAGTGAGTCAACCTTTGGGGGCAGGTCTCAGCTGGCGTAAACCCCCAGAGCTTCGCTGGCTTTGGTGGAGCTGTGACAACTCGTGCCAGCTGCGCTTCGGCGCCCCATGGGTCCTGCTTGCCTTGCAGCACAGCCACTCTAATATTGACTTAATTTCTAGGAGAATTGGGAGCTCAGTGATATTTGCACTGTGCGGTGATGGCTGCAGGTGAGGGGCAGGTAGAGATTTGTCAAGCATGTTCTGAGGGGGCAAGATCTCNTGGGGGGATTTGGGGACTGGTGCTGGTGGCCGCCCCTGTCCATGGTGCTGACGCAGACGCGGGCACTGGCGGTGCTGCACCGTGCAGTGTTGCTGTCTAAATATTTGGATTTTCCCCTCTTTGCGAGCAAACAGTCCGAGATTTGTTTCAGTACAGAAGCTGGAGAACAGTTAGCAACCGCCCAAATATGCGCAGGGAGATGTACAGCTGCAGAGAACAGGCTATAAAACATTGTCTCTTTTTTATTTTTTTCATAGGAGCGGATTTTCCTAACACTCTCCAACTACATCTTTACAGTTATCTTCCTGACTGAGATGACAGTTAAGGTAAATGAAGCTGGAGGATAAGTGTGCCTGTATTATATTAGTGAAATTTTATTATAGTGGACTTGCAAAACCCCTAGGTCTACCGGCTACGAGCGAGGTGTATATTTTCCTCTTCCTGAATCATATTCAAATACCTATCACGTGCCTTATTCTGAGCACGTTTTACATCAGAACAATTTCACTGAAGTTGCTCTTGATTTACACCATTATATGAGCAATGGGATGCTTCAATTCAGCAATCCTTCCCTATTCAGCAAAGCTCTTGAGCACATGCTTAACTTCAACCATGCATGTAAGTCCCATTGTCTTCAACAACCAATTGTCCTCAACAACCTAAGCAGCTATGTGCTTTCCTAAGGAGGGAGAGACTTAAGCACGTTGAAACATTTTGCTGGTTTTGAGGCAGGAGGCTCAGAAACCCATTGCTGTAAATCTCTCTTGTGTAATTCATAATCATCTCGCAGAACAATTGCTCTTTCTTTGGAAAGTTTCTCTAGTTTCTTTATTTGCAAAGCTTGTAAATGATTGCTTTGGGTCAGCCACTCTGAACCTTTACTCCAGCAGTCTATAGGAATAAAATACGATCAAACTTTTTATGCCAGAGCTAAACATGTTAAGAACAGTTTTGTGCAGCTAGGTTTAGCTGCATTAAAAATGTATCAGCTGCAAGGGACAATCTGAGATGTTTCTGCAGAGGTATTTTTACAATTCTTACAACATAGCACTTGCTAATTCGGCTAATTGGGCGTCTATACTGGGAAGCAAATGGACTCACAGACTTGTATCTGTAAATAATACATTCCCAGCAGGTTGCTAACTGGAAGAAACATATTGGATGCAATAGTCATAATTTGTTGCAACTTGGTGTCTGGGCAGGTGGTGGCACTAGGCTTGTGTTTTGGGGAGAAAGCCTACTTGAAAAGCAGCTGGAACGTGCTGGATGGGGTGCTGGTTCTCATCTCTGTCATCGACATCCTGGTCTCGATGGTGTCAGACAGCGGCACGAAAATCCTGGGGATGCTACGGGTTTTGAGGCTGCTGAGGACACTGCGGCCTTTAAGGTAAGCGGAGGATGGGGAAGACCTAAAGGAGTGTAGGGTGTGTGCACGGAAGGGGGAGCTGAGCCTCTCCTGTGAGCAGCAGCATTTGTGCAAGGGAAAGGGGCAGGCGAGACAAGGGCACGGCGTCTGTCGCCAACGTTGTGCCCAGCCTCCTGCTGCTCCGCAGACAATGAGCGTCCGCAGGTCCTGCAGAGCCACAAGGAGCTCCGGGCACTCGTTGTGTTTTGGGACCAGCCCCAAGTGCAGTAGTAAACTGATCAATGCCTCTTTTGCTCATTAAAACACACATCCCCTGCTATTTGTGTTCTCATTTGCTCTGTGTAAAGTGCAGCTTAACAGCTTCTTCTCCCCCTTTCCTTCAGGCAGTCAATGGCTTTCGTAACAAAGAAGGAAATTAGTAGCAGGTGGCAGATCATTTTTAAGGAAGCAGAGACTAAACTGTTGCTTAACCTAGAACGCAAAGAAGCTTTTCTCCCCCTTAGTTCCGTATTAATTTTACAGAAACATTTATTTTGAATGTTACCCAGACAAGATGAAAGCAATTGTCCTGCTAACTTGGTTCCCCGTCTCTGACAGCGGGCAGTATCCCATTCTCCAGGGGCAGGCACCCCTCTGACAAGAACCTGCCCAAGGACCAGCCTCTTCCAAGCAGGCATCCGTTTTGTGCTGTACCCCAAGGCATGAAGGCTTCTCTCTGTGCTAAATGCAGTCCCTCTTTAATACCATTGTTGCTGCTCTTGTTATGCAGCAGCTAATAAACCTTCCCGCTCAAAGCATCTTTGTGTGTCTGTCATATCTTACTGCTGCTTGCTTCATAAAAGGTTCACTTTGAGTCAGGATTTTCTCTTTCAGGACAGAAAAATAGGACCCTGCTTCTGACAGAGGATGTTGTTTTACTACCCCTGTGTGAATAATAAGTCTAAATAACAATGGCCATGCCTATAACTATATCTTTCAAATATTCTCAACAGCTATGAAAGATATTCTGTTAAATTGGGCTATGTGTGTGGTGTGCCTGGTGAGTTTTAGGACGTGAGCTGCTTTAATCATTTTTATCCGGACAGATAGCGCCACTGGTGTGGTTCAGCTCCCTGACCACATGACTAGACTGTCTTCCTATGTGACTCCAATTCAGACTTTTTTCTCTTCATGTGTCCCCCAGCATCTCCATGTCACTTGTAGTTTCTGGAGGCAGTTTCTGCTGGATTGCTGGTTCGGTAGATCTGCTCTGCTCTTGTGCTTTGGCTGATTTTTGACCCATGTTAAGAAAACCTACAAAATAATCTGGACAGCTCTGGGTAAAAGAAGGATTTCTTTCCCATCTTTGAACTGTGGAAGGCAAGTTTCTCTCTTAAGGTGGCGTGGTTAAATCGGATCTGGAGGAAGAGGCGTGGGTTGTGTTGAGCCCTGCTAGTCTCACCTGTCTTTGGTTGTGCTGAGCGCTGCTAGAGTCACCTGTCTGACCTAGTAAAAACCCTGTACGCTTCTTTGTACATCTACACGTCTGTCTGGCCAAGACCTGGATCTTCACTTACTAGAGCTTTTCTCTGCAGTCACCTGTTTGCATGAGTAGTCTGCAGTTATGGGGGAATAATCCACTGAGTAACTGCAGGCTGGAGGAAGACCTGCCATCTGGAGCATGTGCCGGATTTAGGCTCTTCCATTGCTATTCCATTCCCGTTGGCATTTGATATGTTTTCTCAAGAGAGTGCGTGAATGTTTTCAGCCAAGATACTGCTTTCTACTACAAAGGAAATGTAAAAAGACAGCAACAAGCCCATTCCCTAAATATGTTCACAATCAGTTCTATTCCCCTGTAATTAGATTTGTAGGAAATGAAAAAGCAGCCATCAAACTGGGGGCTTTTCAGTAAGTCATAAATCTCCGCATGTGGAAACCCATCTGCCTCTGGGATGCACATCTGGGCTGCCCCGCGCACGCCTCTGCCCGCAGCTGCCCGCTCTGCCTTTGCCGTGGGCTGCGCCGTGTGGCTCAGGGATCTGCCCGGCACGTTCAGCTGGTTCGACATGGGATGACAGCTGGGACAGGTGACCTGAGGTCTTTGCGCACTGTGGCTCCAGTCCACGTGTCTGGGTGAAGTCCCCAGTACAGTCTGTGTCGGATTTGCCTTTCCCTGCCTCACAGGGCAGAGACCAGAGCGAATGGTCCGTCCCCACCACAGGGGAGCTAACCCGGCTCCTTCTGTCCTCCCTTCCCATGGTCACTCGGGGACAGGGCTGCAGAGAGGACATGGACAGTGAGAAGCCAAGCCATGGCTTTGTGTCACACTCCACTCGAGGGCAGGGACAGCCCTCGTCGTCTCTGCATTAGCTTTTCCTGGTCTGAAGGGTCACTTCTTGCAGATGTCCCTCATTCTGTCTCTTATTTTCTCCTGTGAAAACAGCCCCATTGCTCTCCGCAGCACACGACACCATGCATGCTTGTGCCTTTTGCGCAGGCTTTTACAAAAAAACCTGGCCTGTGTGCCAATCACGGGCTTTTGATTGCATGATTGATTATCAGCCTCCAAATTGAATCCATGAGGATTCGAGCCCAGCTTTATGGCCAGAATTCCAAAAATATATTCACAAAGGAGTGACATTTAAAGATGTTTCCATGACCCTCTGATGTTTCAGCCAGTAGAGGGATTGCTTATACAATAACATTCCTTCCTAATGCGTTCAACCTGCTGTTGTTGGGATCAAGTGTTGTAGCTTAAGATACAAGAGAAATCAAAATTGAAAATACAGAATTAATGTGGATGGACTTCAGTGCTGTTTTACTCTCTATAGAGCCTGAGCTTTGACTTCCAAAGCAGATGGATAAATTATTCACTTTTCATACCATTGCAGTATGAAATAGTCATTTCGTAGACTCTCTTCTGTCTGTCATATTATCACCTTTGCTAATTTTTTTTTAATCTCTGGAGGAAGGTCTTCATTAATGTTGATCTGCTACTTCATCTAAGTGCTACTTCTTCTTCCGAGAGCTCTGATCAGACTGGCAGCCTTAACGTTAGTAAACGTGACCCAGTTGGGGTGAGGCTGGCAGTGCGTTTGGAGTGTCTCACGCCAGGGGTTTAACAGCACTGGGAGTGCTGAGACCAGAAGAACCAGGAGGAACTCCAGGGATTAATGTTTCTTCACACTAGAAAAAAAAAACAAAAAAACAACAGTCTCATTTCAGTTTCCCCATTTGTATTATGTCTAATGCAGACTGGAATTGTCCAGAGTGCAGCCTCAACGGATCTACAGCTCTGGCACACCCGGAGGGCTCAAAATCCACTGCATCCTTCAGCAGTAAATTACAGGAGTGGGGGTCAGATAATACGAGTTTACAAGCCTGATATCAGCAGGACCTTGGGCAATATTGATGAGGTGCGGGGATGCTGTATCTTGACATATTGGAGCTGACACTAATAATCTGGAAATGCTGAGGATTTCATTGGCACTTCTTAGGGAGTTATCAGACTCTCAGGAGAGCAGCAGGAGTCTTTGCACAGACTTGCCTCGATGCTGGATCAGGCCCTTAGTTTGAGGCAGCTCCAAGGTCTGAAGGTTTTCATTAGTAAGAACTATTATTTTTCAAAATCTTTTCAAAGTTTTCTCTCCCTGTAGGGCTGGAAACAACACTGGCATGGAGCTAAACTGGTGGCAGCTTTTACCCTCATGCATTCTCATTTGAGGAATTCCCTGGTTGATCAAAACTCTGAAAGCAGCCAAATGCTGCAGTTTCTCAGCCCCTTTTTTCTCAACACACATGACTTTGTGAAGTCAGATGAGTAACCTCCTATTTTCTCTCTCTGCTGGATACCAAATAGTATCTCACAAGGGAAATCACTTTATTATTTCTAGAATAGGCTTTCTTAATAAGTGTTGGAGAAAATTATCAGCTTCAGACTCTGGAGACTAAATGTCTTCCTTGTTCCCCAAAATTTAAGGATGCTCCAATAGTTTAGACCACAGGCCTTCAATTTAGAAGACCTGACTTCAGTTCCATCCTGTGTGACAGTGGGCAGAATACCTAAGTCAATACCTAAAGCACCAAAATACCTAATTTCCATCAAAATAATTGGAAATGAGGGGCCTGCATACCTCTAAGAACATAGCGTGCAGTCCTCCCATGCCTCAGTTTCCCCTCTGTAGTTTGTCATCTGTAGTGTTTCACTCAGGACAGCATGAGGGTAATTGGTGAGTGATGGTGAGGCCTTTAGGCCATCTGAGGATCCAGAAGAGCAATTCAACCTGAGGCTGTCCAGCCCAGTGCTTGCTTTGTGCACTCAGATGGAGTGGGGAGAGCCCTTGCCCTGAGGACGCTGCCCGTTAGGCTGGATTCACCAGCTCGTTGAGTTGGACACACTAACCTGTGGTCCAGCCTCCTCTGTTAGCTGGCCTCGGCTCTGCTCTCAGCATCGGTGCAGGTACAATGTGACAGCAGCAGCGTAGCTGCCCCAGCGAGGACCTCAGCCTGCGCTAATTCACGTGGGCAGTTTTGGCAGCCCACACCGACCAGTCTCCACACTGCATGGGTTCCACACTGTCCCCTGGGGCATCTCAGCCTTGAGCAGCCTTCTGCACCCTGAGCCATCTCCCCCCCCAGCTCATCCCCTAAAATAACCCAGATGTGAGCATCAGGAAAGCCGAGGTGTCTGAAATAGGGAGGCACAGCAGCCACCTGGAAAAGACACCCAGCGTGAGGATAGCGGCATCTACCTTTTGTGTTTCACTGGTAAAGGAGTAGATAAATATATCACCATCTGTTTCTTTTTCAAAGTGATAATTGATGAGTTACCCCTGACATTTCAAGTAAATATTTAACCGGGGAAAAAAAGGGGGAATAGTTTCTAGCTTTTCAGGATACTGTTTAAAGCCAACAGTTTTTGAAAGAGCTGGTGCCAGTGCACCGAGCTCTGCAGTTTGCTAAACCAGTCGGCTGTGGGGCAGGAGAGGTTGGCTGGGGTCCCAGCTGAGGCCATGCATGTTGGGCGTGTGGATGTGTCCATGGGGACCTCTGCTGGGAGCACCATGCCCGGGAGGGGGAGAGAGAGGAGGAGAACTTGGATCCCCTCCAGGCAACAAGACTCCAATGATGCTTCAGTTGGCACAGCCAGACTTGGGGCGAAACGGGAGAGGTGGTGAGAGGACTCCCATGGCAAAAGAGAGATCCAGGCAGAAACAAGAAATTGGGGAAATTTGTGGCACTTTTGAGTGCCAAGTGTTCAAAGGAGTCACCAGCCGGTACCCAGAAGCACACAGGCGCTTCCCTCCCTCTGACTTAAACCGCAGACAGCTCTTTCCGCCTTGGGAAAGCGCAGTTTCTATGGCATCAGTACCAGTTGATTTACAGCACTAGTGAAATGCTTAATTCCAGTTGGCATCAAGAGGAGGGAGGCATGCAGCCTTTTCAGGTGCCTTTCTTAGTCCCCCAGCTCTCCACCTTCAGGTCTGTGGGCCTGAACACCTTGTTCCTCTTGCCCAGCACGGTGAAATGGTTTCTCTAAATCACACAAGCCTTGTCCTTTCATTGTAGTGTTGTCCTTGAGAGTACAGTACAGTTTCTCCTTTTTTTTTTTTTTAGCTGCTTCAGTCATGATGTCTATGTTATTCCTCCCCAACCTTCCCATATGATCTAATCCTCTGTTATGAATTTCTCTGTGGTACCAGACAGAGAGGAGTTACAGAAATAAGGTTAGATTCCTGTGGTCCTGCTGGTGAAGTTTCACCTGGAGGACAACACTGGTTCAGTAGCTGAGGTTGTACAGTGGGTCTAAAGCAGAGACGGATGGTACTGAGGGGTGGCTCAGGTCTCTGTACACAGCAGCACTATAAGGACACGTACAGATTTATTTTTTTTTACACTGAGGGTGGTGAAACCCTGGCCCAGGTTGCCCAGAGAGGTGGTAGATGCCCCATCCCTGGAAAAATTCAAGGTTAGGCTGGACAGGGTTCTGAGCAACCTGATCTAGTCTAGGAACTTTTTCTTCCATCATGATTTTTGAGTTACTTATCATTCTAAAACATTCCCTAATGCTTTTTTCTCCATGTCTCATATCCTGATAAGAGGCAGGACCGGGCAAGAACAGGACTAACATAGCTTTTGTGTTTACTTGCCCTCACAGAGTCATTAGTCGAGCCCAAGGACTGAAGCTGGTGGTGGAGACTCTCATGTCATCCTTGAAGCCCATTGGGAACATCGTGGTCATCTGCTGTGCCTTTTTCATAATCTTTGGGATCCTGGGAGTTCAGGTGAGTCCCCTGTAAGCCTCAGCACTGAACCCAAAAGCGTAACGAGCCCCAGATGGTCCCATGTCTGGGTATCTGTACCAACGGGCACACTATAAGCCTTTCTTAAACTGAAGCAATGGGCTGTTTGGCCTTCGTGGGGAACACTTCTTGTTTCTAGCGAGAAGGAAGCAGATTTCCCATTATTGGTCAGCCATTAAAACTTCATTAACAATTACAACCTAGCAACAGTGGCCCAGCAACTCGCATCCCTAGCCATAGCTGAAGGAGCAATGGTTAGAGCCAGTTGGTGGGGTTGGTTTTGCCTCTCTCTGGTTCCGTTGAGGTCCTCTGCCCAGCTCTAGGAACTCTTGGTTTTGAATCCGTAACTTTGCCATAGTTAACAGCTTGGAATGACTCAGACTGAAGGGCTTATGTGGCTCCCGGTGCCCAGCCCAACGTGGCCTTTCTAGTGCTCTCAAGACACATTTATTCCTGACTTCCAAGTCTTTGCTATGCGTCACTTGACACGTTGAACTTTCTTGAATCTTCCCTGTTGCATGCGGTGATACAAAAGCCAACATGATGACCCCCTCAAAGGCACAGAATGGGCTTTCTTCATCCTTTCCCCACCACAAGGACTTCTGCTCTGCCCGCAGCAGGATGTGAATCAAGTTATTTCTCCATTTTCTTCCTTCACCACAGAAAGGTCAGGCCTGAGGCATGACATGTACCACCAGAAAAACTTTGCTCAGTGAAACTCTGAAGTCCCATTCCTGTTCCGTCTGGGAGATAACGTGGGGACATCTTCCCTCCACCTTTCTTCTAGGTATAAACCAACAGGGAAATAGAAACTCTCAAAGCTGAAATTGTTGGTTTGTAAACTCCAGAGAGACCTTGACCTGGAGATTCATTCAGATTCTGACAGTTTGTATAACTGAAAACTTGCAGAAATAGAGATTTCTGAGTCTGCTTCCTGCCAGCTCTGCTGGCAATATCCTCAGTCCCAGGAGTGCAGGAACCTGGGGGAAAAGTGGCAGAGTTTCCAATGCAATTGGTTTCTCATTACCTGAGAAGAAGAGATTGTTTCATATAAATATTCTGACATAACTTCTTTCTGAAGTTTATCTGATCTGTCACAGCCAGCTTTGGAAAGCAGCTCTGTTTGGCTTTGTTTTGGAAAGGTGTCTTGTATAATATTTTATACTAATATACTGTATAAATAATAAATACAGCATTGAAAATAAACAGAGAGGAAAATCATGCCATCCATAACCATCTCAGCAGCTAGATTGGCTTAGCATTGCAGTACAACAACATCCATCCATTATACTAAGCAGGTTCATAAAACTAAGCAGATCCCGTAAAACAATATAAAACTCAGACATGGGAAAATTTATGCCAAACAACAAAACTTGCAGTATGCTCTTTGAATTTCCTCCCTGCTAATTGCAATTACTTTCCCTAGTGACTTGCAGTCTTACGTTAAATTGTCATGGCTGTCGATGTGCTTAAGTGGTAGATACAAGCAAGACTGATCCTGTATTCCAGATGCAAAAGTCTCGGTTAATATTTATGTCTAATTAGGTGTAATATGAGGACCATAGCTGTTTTCTATAAAAAGATGATCTCTCAAAGTTACAGCTGGTTTTCCCGTGTAAATATAAACTGGGGATCAAACTAGAGGTTTTTAATGCTATTAAAATCCAGACATCCAGGTTTCTAACAGTGTTCCCTCTTAGCGAGCCTGGCTTTGTTGTAGAGCTTGTCCACACGTGAATAGTCATTAATAAGACACAAGAAATAGATTGCTAAAACAAGTACAATAGGAATCACTGGGTCTTCCACTTCTGGAAGTGCTAAAATCTGAAGCGCTGACAGGGATCAGCATTTTTTCAAATTGGGCTTTGTATTTCCAAGCCCAGTTAGTAGCTGCGTTACTGCTCCCATCTGAGTGGCGTTACAGTCCAGCTCCTGGAGAAGTTATATTTATAGACAATATATTAAAAACAGTTGTTCACCTTCCTGCTTAATTAAAACTTTTCTCTGTGAAGGCTATATCTCCCCAGTCTGCCTTACCCGTGGATACTGTTTCTCCATGCAAAGATCAGGGAATACGTCTCTTCTTGCATCCAGAAGTTTTACGACTGCGTTGAGTGGTGGTTAATTTTGCATGCCTAGAAGACATCCTTCTGCAGTTGATTTTGGAAAGAAACCCATGGAGTAATGCGTGGGTTTATCTTGTTTGCTATTATTTCTACTGATATTTGTCTAGAACAACAGATCAAAACCCATCAGCATCTTTTGTCTGCACGCTCAGGTGGTGTTTTAAGGAGCCTGGAGAGCAGGTTGCCATTTTCCCCAAAAACAGTAATGTCAATAGCTTCTGTCAGCAAATAAAACCAGATTTGTTGGATGTCTCCCGGGCTCTGATACCATCCATCCCGCTAGCATCAATCACCCTGTCTGAAGCAGTAATCATCCCCTGCCACAATCTGTTCTGTGCATGGGAAGCACCAGGTCTAGAATGAAACACGTAGAGGCTGAGGTTCCTCGTGCAGGTGTAAATCAGGAGCTCACTCCCCAGGAGTTGTGTCTCTCCTGGCTTACACCAAACCTCAGGATCAGGCACCCAGCACCAGTCGGGCTTGACTCCTTAACGGACTGCGGAGTGTAATGATGGCTGGAGAGCTGGGTCAGAGACCGGAGCCGGACTGACAGCAGTCTTGTTCCATCGAGAGCCCAACGTCACTCGCCGCGGCTCGGCTCCTCTCTGACCTGTCCCCCCGTGCCCTGTGAGAGCAGAGCTTAGACCGTCGCTGTGCCTCTTCAGTGCCACCTTTTCTCTGCTGACAGAGGGCCCCCGTTACATTTAATTAGTCGGTGACTCTTGAAACCAGCGTCGTTAACTGGGCTGGAGTCACCGGAGTCATTCCACATGTGGTGAGAAGCCATTAGCTGGACTGGGCTATTAGCCAGGGCTATGCTTGAGCTGGTGACCCAGAAGCAAAGGCCTTTAGGCCGGTCTCAGATCACCGAACCAGACAACCTAATGCACAAGGTGGGTGTCCTAAATGATGTGAAATCAGGCATTTGCTCATTAGGTGCATATTATACAGGCTGCTCGCATTTAATAACCGGCACGAATGAGGCCATTTCCCTTAACTTCTCTGGTCGGCGTGGGCTGTGCAGGATGCCCCAGGAGAAACGCCCGTCATCTGCAGAGAATGCAGAGTTTGCGGACCAAACCCTTACCTTTCCTCTCTTCTTTGCGTGTTTTGCAGCTTTTCAAAGGCAAGTTTTTTGTCTGCCAGGGGGAGGACACCAGAAACATCACAAATAAATCGGATTGTACAGAAGCAAGCTACAAATGGGTCCGGCACAAGTATAATTTTGATAATCTCGGCCAGGTATTAATAGAATGGTAATCTGCTTCTTTGCTCCTTTACTTCCTTGACTTAAAACCTGTGCGTTATTATCCCGTGGGATTTTCTTACAGGGCACTACCAGTCACAGTAAATATTCAGTTCACATACACAGCATTCTGTCTCTCTAAATCCCAAAGGTAGTGTTTCCAAGCAGACATACACTTCTTTTCGGAACAGAACAAGCACATGTGGCTTCGTGGAGTACTTAATTGCTTCACTGCTACATAACAAACCAAATATATCTTGCAGAAGGGCTTGTCTAATAGAGCCGGACACTTTCAACCACCTCTGCAGCACAGCCTTATTTTAGCAGCATGGTAAGGACTAATTAGTCGGGAGCAGTAGAGACCTGGAGGGTGGAAATGAAGCTGCTTTTGTCTTCGGCTTTGTGGTTTCCGAATTAGTGCTCATTGCTGAACCAGGCGCTGACATTGATGGGTTTTTGCTGCCAGGAGAAACCTCGGGCATCAAAGCGTCCCATTATCAGACAGGTAATGATAATCCCCAGACAGGAAAGGGCAAAGAAGACTAAAATGTTACAGGTAAAAAAGCTTTAGTGCAACTATGTCTAACTTTTTTCCCCGTGTATTTCTAGGCCCTGATGTCTCTCTTTGTTCTGGCCTCCAAGGACGGGTGGGTGGATATCATGTACGATGGCTTAGATGCTGTGGGAGTTGACCAGCAGGTACGTGCTGTAGCAGAGCTGTAAGAAATGAGTTGTCAAAGGTGACACATTTTGGCTCTTGTTTTGCAAAGTACTGTTGGCTTCCACACTCAAATGGGGTTATGGGGTTGGGGTCGAGGCAGCTGCTTAACCCGAGTCCTGGGACGTGACGAGGAGTCAAGTGAGAAGTCTGGATTTGGACGTAGCCTTTTCCCTACAGATTTTGCAACACGACTGGTGTAACTGGCGTTAGGAGAACCGCACCTGTCAAAGAATGGTTTGACTTTTTAAGCAATTTGGATATTTCAGGAGAAAAGAAGTGCTTTGTGTAGTTCAGTGAGGAACTTACAATAGCTGCAGAGGATGCTACTGTCCTGCTCTTGGCAGAGCAGAGGTGGTTCTGCTGTCCTCAACGTGCTTTGTGTTTTGGGAGCATTCAGGTAAAGTGTCTCAGAGGGTTCTAGTTTTCAGGAAGAGCAGAGCACACAGAGCTGCCTCAAAGGTTTGTGGATGTGGCAGATGCATCAGTTTGCTCCCTTTTTTTTTTTAAGGTTCAGTTGACATTTGCCTTCCTCCACTTTGCAGCCAGTCATGAACTACAACCCGTGGATGCTCCTCTACTTCATCTCCTTCCTGCTGATCGTGGCCTTCTTTGTCCTCAACATGTTCGTGGGGGTGGTGGTGGAGAATTTCCACAAGTGTCGGCAGCATCAGGAGGAGGAAGAAGCCAAGAGGCGGGAGGAGAAGAGGCTTCGCCGGCTGGAGAAAAAGAGAAGGAGTAAGGAGAAACAGATGGCTGGTCGGTAGTCTTTCCACATCTTTCTGAGTCCTGCTTGACCTTCCACACGATCCCCTCCTCCCTCCCCTCCCCTCCTCTCCCCTCCCTGCCTCGCGTCTGGTGATCATTCTTCTCCCAAAAGCATGTCCAGCTATAAAATTTGCATGAAGGAAATAGTGTTGTTTTAGGCTGAGCAAGGAGCCATGGAAGCCTTTTTAATGGCTGCATGATTTGCAATGACCTTTCCGTTGGAGGTTATTTAAATTAAAATATAATAATAATCAGACCTGGAGCTTCTTGGATAGCAGAGCTCAGTGTTACACAAATAGTGACAACTGCAAAGATCAGCAGTGCCGAATGGCACCATAAATCTTCTGAGTCATGAGCACTGTTGCTGATAACTGGATTCACTATTTGGTTTATTACAGCCTTGTAATGCCACAGTGATGTTACCTGTCCCATTTATCAAGCAGGTTTATTTATTGGCACAGTAGCACCACTGCTATTCAAGAGTGTAATAAAATAATGGAGCCATCTCGTTCTAGTGATGCTTAAAAACTCCTTAGAGAAACATATCAATGCATTTGCTTGAGAAATACAGATTAGAAAAGAAAAAAAAGCAGTTGAGGAGAGTAACTAACTAGACAAAATAGCACTGATGCAAACTGAACCCAACTCCAAACTGGATGCGCAAGCTTGCAGCCCTGCCTGGAGAAGGCCTTACAGGTGAAAGGAGGCTAGACCTCTGCTCTGTCAAAAGTCTCCAACCTGATGTTTGTCCTTTAGTCCTTTATTTGTTTTAATTTGGTTGAACAAGCAAGAAATAAGTCAGCCACAGGCCACAGGTCGGAGGTACTCTTCTCGCATGCTCTCTCTTCTGACTGAACTTTCTCCGTTGCCCTTCGTGTCCATGGCCTCGCTCTTCCTCTCCCTGCTCAGTCCGCCTGCTGCTCTCTCCGTGTCCCCTTTCACATCTCTTCTCTATCTTTGACAGACTTCAGTACTGTTTAAGAGGCTGTCTGATCAGGCGCTTGTTCCGAAAGCTGGTAATATTAAGTCTGTTTTATTTTTTTTTAATAGTCTAAGAGGTGTTTAATAGCTGTGACAGGCTTAATCATGCAACCACATACCACAACGGTGTCTCAGCCTCTCTCAATTCAACACTTACCCAGCACTTTCGTTTGGTCACGTCTTTAAGTCCCATGAGCTTCACGGGTTTTGTAACCAATAGGATGTATCACACCAGCCTCTGGACATCAAACTTTGGTTTATGCCGAGAGCCTGGCTTCCTCGATGGTCAGTGGAAAGACGGAGGCTTCCCTCAAGAGCAGTGGAGGACACGTTAAACTGTTCTCAGTTAAGTGGGGTACAGATGGATTTTTTTTGATTGTTTTTCACACCAAGGAAATGCCTAGAAAGCTTTTTCAGTCAGTCCAAGTTCCCAAACACAGTTTCAGGCTGATGAGTTAGAAAATGTTTTTAAAGGCTAGATAGAAAGATCCCTATTTAAAGTTGCAGGTTTGGAAAGCAGACATTTCTGTAGAAGAAAAATAGATGTTTAGTTATTATTAATGACCTTATTTGTAATGCTAGAGGAACTAGATGAAGAAAAGACGTAAGTCTGGGCAATTTCCCAGCGGGAAGGAATCACAAACCATCCTTGGAGATGTAGTTATTCACTCAGTCCTATGAAATGCCTAATTAAAGAGGCAATAAACAGCTATTTTACTGAGGATCAAATATTGCTGAGTATTCAATCGCCATAAAACCCTTTCAAGAGCAAAGTATGAAGCCTTCCAAAATGCTTCAGAACAGTTTTCCCAATTTGCGTTCAGTGAAACGTTGGTTTTAATTGACCATGTCCAGCTTCACCCTCAGAGGCAACAGCTGTCATTGCTCAGCTTCATTCTGCATGGTGGGAGCTTGCAGATGATACCAAGACTAGAGCTGTGGTTATGCCAGCAACTGCATGAGGGTTCCTTTCAGCCAGGCTTCCTGAGTGGCCCCAGGTGCCCAAACCAACCTATGGATGTCAGACGTAGACATCCAGCCGGTTGCACAGTCATTTTTGATTGTAGACTCTTCAAATGCGTTTACCCAATCGGACATCTGAAAACCAGAAAAGCATGTGAGATCCCAGCTCGGTGAGATGTAGGCAGACGTAAGGTGCGCTGGCACAGCAGGGTACATACAAAGTCCGTCCTTCAGAAGTGTCTTCTCCTTCATCATCGTCAAGCCAGGGGGCTCTCAGGGATCTCTTGGGCTTCCACCTGTGTACGTGGGAGAAGCACAAGAGCCCTTCTTTTTCATGATGAGTCCATGTACCTGAGCCCACTCTCCACGAGGCACAAGGAGAGGATCCCGCAAGAAAACATTCCTAGTAGAGGCAACAGAGAGTCTGGGAGCCGTAGGAACCTCTGAAGGGGAAGGGAAGTCTTGCCGTGTGTCCTGCCGGGTGATTAATGCCGTTTCGTTCTTTTAGATCTAATGCTGGATGATGTATTAATGGAGAGCTCAGCCAGTGCAGTGCAAGGTACTGGGAAGTCGGCACGTCTCGTCCCACTTGAATGGCAGTGCTGTGTCACTAACGGCTGGCCACCGCTGCTGTGAGGCATCCCACTAAACCGTGTGTGTGGTGCAAAGCTCGTTTGCTTACTTCATGGCACACGCATATCATTCTGAACTGCAGGTCTGCAGACCTGGCTCAGGACTGACACTTGCAAACCCTTAATTTACCCTTTGATCATGTTATGTTTTTCAGTATTTTTTTTCTGGTTTTCATTAAGACACTGTCAGACTTTTCATGGCTTTTTTTTCCTTTTTTTTTGTTTGTTTTTGGTTTTTCTTAGAGAATAATGACTGGACTGTGAAATGGGTCCTTTATTGTTTCCCCTAGCTTTCCAACCACCAACTTAGGAGTCTCTGAGTAATTTGCAGGAGTGTCTCTGGAAGGCAGGCAGTCTCACTTAGGGAGGTTATTTCATTATTTCTCCAGCCCTCGCTCATTGCTCCACAAACACTGAGCTTCAGGGAGGCACAGTATTTTTTCAGCAGGTTAAAATTCAGTACAGTGCAGAGCCTCGGTGCTGTAATGGAAAGATCAACCCCCCACCAACCCTCAGCGTGGACATGGGGTTTACCTGTTGTGTTGCCAAACTGGTACATTCTTCGTATTGATTGAGCGTAGCTCAATCCACGAGGCAATGTAAATGAAATGAACAGAATGTAAATGTAAAAGAAACAGAGATGCCACCTCAAAGCCTTTCCAGGTCCTGGAGGGGATGGACCAGCTGGGGGTTTGACCTGGCCACCCCCACCAGGGCTCGCTAACATCTCCCTGTCCTGTCCCCGCTTGCCAGGACGGTGCTCAGGGCTGCAGATCTGTCCCTTGCTCTTATTTTTAGAAGAAGCTTTGGTCTGGCAAACATTTTGTTTAATTCATAACTTAAGAATATTAACCTGAATAATTAAAGAGGCGCCAACATAGAAACAAATATAGCTGTAATTTTCGACAAAAATAATATGCTAGGAAAATTGTGCCATTAAAACTCTCACCTGTGAACAAGCTCCCACTGCTTGAGATGGGAGCGGGGCTCCATCCATCTCACATATTGCAGGGAGTTTTGATTAAATACAAATTGCAAGGCAAGGGCTATCAGCTTTCACTGCAGAGGACAACTCAGGGAGACCGAGCTTCCTACCTTATATTTCTAAGGCCTTGTTGGAAGTTACCGCAACATGCTTTAATAAATCCTGAATCTCCTTCCCATTGCCATTCCTGTTTTTTTTTTATTTCTTTGCCTTCATTCTTGCTCGTCTTGGTAGGTGTCCTGTCCTCTCCTGCGAAACGGGGGCAGCACGAGGCGGGTGTTGTCACGGGGTTTGGGGGTCTGTTTATTTTTTCTTCTTTTTATTTGGCTGTGACTCCTCTCCTGGTCCTACAGAGCTATATCAAGGCTGTCTTATTTTCTTTTATTTTTAAGGCATTGAACTCATTCCAAACCCCTCCGTTATCCTGCGCAGGCTCAGAAAGACTCTTAGAGTTTACCTTTAAAAAGTGTGCAATTGTCAGGACTGTGCTTTGTGTTTCCTTTTGTTGTCTTTTCTTTGGATCCGGTGGTAGTGATGTGCCACGCTGCTCTTCAGGCACCAGCGTGAGGGAACAGAAAGACTTTATTTCTGAACCTGACTGTGGGGGATATGAGTGAATCGGTCCCGGGTGCTGTAGATGAACCTCCTGTGGTTCAGTGAGAAATCTGGAGTTGTGACCCCAAAACTTCCACACATCTCTGCACTTCCAGAGGGCTGCTTTTCTCTTTCTGTGAAGATAAGGTGGAATAATGCGTGTGTGTGCTGCTGCCTGGTGCTTAGTGAGATGTTATAATTTCATTTTTTCCTTTTTTTTTTTCCAAGTCTACATTCTATCACAACTGGGATCTTCTCAGTGGAAATAATTTATCATTTTCCATTTTGCCTTTTTTTTTTCAATAAATCCATTCAGTACAATAAAAGCCAAGTAAAACAGTGTGTTTAAATAAAAGAAGTTCCTTCAGTGCAAACTACTTTTTAACCTAATAATATTTTTGATACAGTTTGTAAATCCAGCTGCGTCACAGGCTCATTGCTCACTGGTTTGCCGCTGTCCTCCTAATATACTCAGACCTGCAAAGTAGTTAATTCCCTTATTATAGGAGAAGGAAGAAGCTGGAGGAGACGGTAATGGAATTGTCCCACTCTCGTGAATTCCAATTTCCCGTGCCCACGCACCTCCGGCTCAAAAGCCACCTCGGGGAAAGTGGCAATTTCTCTCTTGACAGGGCTATATTCGGAGGCAGCCGCTATTCGGAGATATTTCGGAGTCGCATGCCCAGCCCGATTCCCCCCAAAAAATGCAGTTAATGGGAAGAGAGTGGCCCCGGCCCCATCTCCCGTGGCACCGACAGAGACTGGCCGAGCCCTGGGACCGGCCGGGAGCTGGCAGTGGCACCGCCTGGCAAAACCAGGGCTACCTCCAGCGCTGCTTTGCTGGTCACCGATGCCATTTCACAGGTCACGTCCTAGAACTGTCTGGCGAACGGCAGCAGGGGGGGTTCATTCCCCAGACCTGGGCCGTGATCTCCGAAGCCAAAGGGCAGCTGGCCTGGGAGATGTTAGAGTGGGATTAGGAATGGGAAATGTTTATCCTGCAACAGCACCAGTCACTGCCCTTCCAAACGGGCAGGAGAGGACAGCGATGAGTTTGGGTACCCCAGAAGGCAGGTCGGGGCTGCCGTGCTCTGCCTCCCAGCCCTTGTCAAGGGGATCAGTTATAACCCCGTGGGATGATGCCAAGAGGGAGTACAGAATGTCTGCTTGGGAAACAACTTGAGTTGAGAGCCCATAAAAAAGACAAATTAAAACTAAGTGCCCTCCCCAGCCCCCCGGCCGGACACCCGCTCCCCTTGCCGGCGCGGTGCCCTTAGGCCAGGACAAGCGGGCAGGTGGGACTCTCCCAAGCCAGCTCTCAACCAGCTGCAAGTTCTCCTTCCTACCTGGGTTAGGAGGAGATTGCTCGGGATTTGCTGTCTGAGCTGATATTGTCCAGTGTAATTATATCTAAATTTGAGTGACTTCTCCCTCTCCCCCAGTCCTGGCCTCCAGCCGTGGTGAAGCAGCTTGATTTACACCCTGGTTACCAGCCTGGTGCCTCGTGGTGGGCTTTTGCTGTATTTCCCCATCTTCTCACATTCTCATTCTGCCAATTCTTCTTTTGTTCGTTTGCTCTCCTCCTCTTTTCTTTAACGCCATGTGTGCCGGGAAGCCAAGTTAACCCTTCCAGTAATAACCGAGACTAACCCAGAGCTCTTGTTGTTCTTGACACAGTGTATTGTAACAGTACAGTAATGTGGTGTTGTGTTAGTTGTGAAGTTCACCACCTGGATTTTAACAGATGTCTGTATTTCCCAAGATGTTGGTATTGTTTAGATCTTTACTGCAATAATTAGAAATGATACTGTGTGATAGGGGGCACGGGCTTTGCACCTGGAGAATTATACACGAGCAACACCCAACTTCTCTGCAGAACTGCGCGGGTCGGGTTAAATAAACGGTATTTATACAATAGGAAGAAAATGTTTTTTCTGTTCAGAAAGTTCCCTGCCCACCTAGACACAGTAGTCCGTAGTCCTCGGACAGCATGCTGGCTTGCCTGTGGTTCGTCTCGCGGTAATACCTGTATTGCACTAATTTGCACGGGCTGCATGCGGAGATGGGTGAGGCGAGTGGTGGCACCATCCATAAACAGGGTTGACAAATCCCCTCTTGACAGCGTTAATGGGGGAGGACGGAACATTTATTAATGGCGATTTTCTAAGGCTGCAAAGCGCATCTGCGAGAGCAGCGCCCAGAGAGGTCTGGCTGTGGAAACCTGGCGGCACATGCTGGGAAGGGCAGAAGGGCGGTTTGGGAGCGGGGGGATGCGAAGGGGGAGAAGCCTTTGCGGATATATGACCAATTAACAACCCTGCTTATAAGGCCACGCGCTGGCTAATCCAGGTGCGGGAGCCCTGCACAGGAGACATTTTACAACCTCTCTCTAAATCTTCTCTCTGTTCTAACGGCGTCGGTGCTATTCTGTAGGATTTGGAATTAGCTGTCAATCAAAGCTAAGAAAAAATTTGAATTCCAGTGTAATTATTCATAAGTAAATCCACCGCGAGAAAAGGCAGAAACATTGACATTTTTCTTTTTGGATGTGAATTATACATAAATGTAGAAGAAGTAAGTGATCCAATTACGATGGTGTTTCTTTCTGAGATGATAAGTTGGTTCATAAAAATAGGTCCTATTCCTAACCTAATTGTATTCAAACATTTTAGTTAATTTGCTACTCATAATTTAGCATAATGCGATCGAGATATCTTGACTTTATGGAGATTTATGCAGATTCTGAGATATCTGACAAAGTCTTACGAGTGAGTCAGCAGCTACCAGTCTGCTTTTTTGTAAGCACTCAATAGATTCGGCATGAAAATTCATTTTATAGACCTTTTCATCGATATCATGCTTTAGCACTCAGGTACAGATCACCTGAAGCACACTGCAGATCACAACGTGAATATTAATACTGCCTTTCATTTGATGACACCGAAGCAGAATTTTGGGCGTTCCAAACCCCTACAGAATAAAACTGCTGAGTGATTTGTCTCTCTGGTCCCTGTGCTGTAGGGGAAAGTTCTGTCTCTACTGAAAAAACAAAACTGATTTTTCAGGATCCTGTTGCGAAGTGGGAGTGCAGGAAACCATTAAATCTATGGGTTTGATTGCAATGTCATTGGCTATTGACAAAGTGAATTCTATTTCCAGGCAAAATTTAATCTTCTAAAATTAGTTTTCCCTGAGGGCAACCCAAACCTGTGCTTCGTGGCTTCATTCTGCCCAACTCTTTGCTTGGAGTAATGTATCAAATGGTACATTTGCTCAGCAGCACTCAATATCAAGCCATGTAATTCTTACAGCTCAATAATTTTCATAACCAGTTGATCATCTAATTATGAGAGTAATATTATACTCTGACATATTCAAGACAGTCCTTTCCACTTCAATCTGCATTATAATGCCTCCTTGAAAATTGTACTGAATTATATACTCAGCCTTGGCATTTCCTCATTAGAGATTAGGTGAGTAAATGAGTTTATCTCTAGGAACATTTGGGGTCTAAAGAGCATGTGTCACCCCTGAGGCAGCCGAACACGGGAATGAGTTGAACAGTGAAATCTGTACTTTGATAATCCCGTCCAAATGGAGGATCGTTATTTTCTAATCACTAAGGCTGACTGATCAGTTTTCCTTGGTATTTTTATAGACCATTTTTCAGGGCTCTGACAGCCAAAGTGTTGAATTTTGTTCTCTCTACAGTTTATTGCAAAGAACATAATACATCTGAATTACTTCTCTTTCAAAGACCACTGCTAACTCGATGGCATGTATTTTTAAGCCATTGTTATTAAAATCTGTCCCCAACATCTGACCATTAATTGGGTTTTTAGATACTTCGGGGACTTTTAAGATCAGCAGAAACAAAAGTTGTTGTTTTAATTTAAATTTAATTTAAATTTCCCTACAGGGAAAACATTCTTTAGCAGCACCATAGTCCCAGCTCACCTCATCCCTGATGCCATAAGGCTGAGTATAGCGCATGTCCCACTGAAGATGTTTAACGGATGTAAGATGACGGGAGCCCTGCTGTGTATTAAAAATGGTAACATGCCAGCAAGAAAAAAGGAAATAAAAAAGACAGCATGTTGCTGTAATCGGTCTAGAATTTATCATCTTTGGAGCTGGAAAGTGAGGGTGCGTTGCCTTCGGAAAGACGCAGAGAAATGACTTGATGTGCCTCTCCGCTCTCCTCCTCCCCGCTGCAGAAGCACAGTGTAAGCCCTACTATTCGGATTATTCCCGCTTCCGCCTCCTGATCCACCAGATGTGCACCAGCCACTACCTGGATTTGTTCATCACTGGAGTGATCGGCCTCAACGTGATCACCATGGCCATGGAGCACTACCAGCAGCCGAAGGTACGGGGACAGAGAGGGGGATAAGCAGAGGGGGCACATGCTCAGCCGTGGTGGGTTGTGCCGATGGGCAGAGTTAAGGTCAGTTTTGCTGTTAGACCTCGGTGCCCCCCTTCACCGTGCCCGACCTCGCCCTTTGCCCTGTGGTGCGTACCCATCCTTCATCTGGCTTCCAGCTCAGACCATGGCTTTCGGTACCTGGATCCCGTCGCACCTCTCCCTTCTAGTTAAGTGCAAGCAAAGTGCTTTGCAAATGAGGATGAGAGTGTGGTTTTTTGGTTTGCTAGGTGAGATCATCATTGAAATCTTCCATCTGACTTGGGATTTCCACCAAAAAAAAAAGGAGAAAAAGGAAAAAGAATAGTAGAATTTGTGAAATGTTTCTTTTTGCAGAGTTTCTCCTACATCCCCAATGTCTCGTAGGGCCCAGTTTTCGCAGGCACTGGATTCTGTGCTGGTCCTTAAAATACATTTTAATATATTAGTACGCAAAGTTCCTGGGTCTTTGTCATATTCTGAAAATAAAAACAGCCTGTCCTGGGATGTCAAGTCTCTCGTGCGTAAGAATGAAATGGAAATAGCTGCCTTTGCCATATAACTTGTACTTATTTTTATTAGCCACTTTCAGCATGAATAAATATAACACACAATAGGAGGAAATATTCTTTAAGACTAGACAGGACTTGAATACTTAATGTAAAGAAACCCAAACAACTAAGACGTGCAAGCAAGGGGAAAAATATCCTCCAGCCTATCACAAAGAAGCCAAAAAGCAAAAGGGCACAAGCCCAATTTATTTTTTCTGTTCAGGTCACCTTTAAATACCCTGGAAGGCTCATTGAATGATTCAGTCATTTGGTGATGAAAAAGGTTGTTGGCTAAGGAGCCTGTATTGGAATCGCTCTAGGGCGTGCGTCTTACCGCAGTCGTTTTGCAGCTACATTTTCTCTTGTATTATAAAAATGTTGGGCAGGCTTTTGTTTTTAATTTTCTTTAGGAAAATAACATTTTGTCTCTAAGCCTCTGGTATGCAGCATCTGGGTAATAACTCCAAGCTTGGGCCGTGGTGAGATGACAGCACCGTTAGAGCCGTGCACATGCTTGAGCGTCCTGCTGAATCAGGGCCCCGAAATCTCTCTGCTCTGGGTGACGGATGGCTGGGATCCTGCAGCCATTTCGAAGGCTAAACGTACCAGAGAGCTTTATATCCGAACTAGCTGTTGCTCGGCACGTTGGTGCTGGAAGGTGTTGTTGGTGGGACACCCCGGGATGCCCCGTGGATGAGATCCCAGCCAGAGATGCTGTGGCTGCCCGTCGAGAGGAGGGGCTGCCGTGCGCATAGAGGTGGTTCGAGCAAAGAGCTACTGGGCAAAATCTGCTTTTGCCAAATAAATATTCTCGTTTGCTGGCAGAGCCCAGGTCCGCTGCAGTATGACAGGGAGGCTCGTTCAGAGCCACAGCTTCCTTTGGTGGCTGGGCTTGTACTTCTTGGGCAGGTGAGGTGGGTTTTGTCCATGGATGCTTGAAGCTAAACTGTCGCATGAAGACAGAGAGTGTGGCTTAAATCGCCTCTGCTATAATTTCTCCCGCTCGAGGCTCAGTACGTCTTGGTTTTGGTCTGAGAGCACTCCGTTGCCATCTCCTGCGTTCCCTAGCAGTGCCCTGGACACGGTTATTATCATCTCGTTTGCCAGCAGCGAGAAATTCAATGCACGTTACTTAAGAGGCCGTGCAGGGTGCTGCTACCACAGTGCTCCTTCAGGGGCAGGACTTTTGGGTTGAAATCACCTGACGTGGCTTAATGCCAGCCTGCGCAGGAGTTGTCCCAGCCAGGAGGCACCTGTGACAACGGCAAGGCTGTGACTTCTGCAGAGGGAAGGGCGGGCAGAGGAAAACCCGAGACACTCGCTCCTGCTGGCACGCCGTCCCTCTTTCCCGCTCCTTGCCAAAAGCTCAAGGTGAGGAGTAAGCGACAGGCTGCCGCAAAGAAGCCATTTGGCCAGCGCTTCCACGGTCCCGGCCAGCCCAGGGCTCTTGCAGCAGTGCACAAACGAGCAAGTGGGATGAAATTCAGCTTTCTGCCGAGAGCACGAGGGCTTCTGAGCTGCTGACACCTGCAAATGCAGCAGCTCTTGCCGCTGACCCAGGCAGTCCCAGCTGGGNGTGTGCGTCGGCCCCTCCCTCCCGTGGATTATATCAGCTGGGTTGGGGCCAGGCAGAAATGCAGTCTGTGCGCTCCCTGACGTATGGGGACTTTTCCCTGGGACATTTGTCATCGGGGAGAGCCCACGGTTGGAGGTTTTTCTCTGTAGTTAGGAAATGAGTAACTGGTGAAAGAAGAGGAGGGTGGGTTTGCAGGAGCACAGCCCCTCAGCAGAGCTAGAGCATCTAACCCAGCTCCTGTGTCCACATCCCAGGTTCTTGATGAAGCTCTGAAGATTTGCAATTACATCTTCACCGTTATCTTTGTCCTGGAGTCTGTTTTCAAGCTTATCGCCTTTGGGTTTCGTCGCTTCTTCCAAGACAGGTAACAAAACCTCCATCTTGGCCACGAGGGCAGCAGCAGGTTTCTGGAGACAGGTGCCCAAATTCGGTGTCCTGGACCCCAGTGCTCTTCACGGTGATGTCAGTCTGAGACGTGTGAACATTTTTTGGTGTGACTGATTGAAACCAGGGTAGGTGGACCTTTGGGATGTGAGTTGGAGAAAGGATCGTGCATGCCAAGGAGTGTGAGTGCACCACTTTGGCCCCTGGGGGTGGACAAAATAGGAGCGAGTCTCACACCGAGCGGCTGGTTCTTGTCTCACACCAGTTACGTGTCCATATAATCAAGCGGACCTGGTGAAGTGACAAAATTTATGCCGAGAGAGAGAATCTGGTCCTGAGTGGAAATGAAAGAGAAAAGGGACCTCTTTTTATGCAGATGCTGAGCGGCAGATGAAATTGCTGCTTCTTCTGGATTTTCACTGTCTTACCTCACACGTACAGATTTTGTGTCCCTGGTGAATGTTTCTCCACCCATTTTTGCCTCCTTCATTGTCAATACCAAGAGCGTTGGCGCTGAGCAGGATGTGACACAAGCCCTTCAGCAGCCGGGGAATGGTTCCACACACCGTGCCCCCATGTTTCAGGTGTCCGTGCTGGGATTACGCCTCTGACCTGGCACGAATCCTTGGGGTCTTTCCTTCGCCCAGCGTGATTTTTGTGGCAAGGACTGGACAGGGGGTCCGGTTCTTTCTAGGGCAGATCTCACGCTGAGATCCACGACTGTCGTGTCTAGAAGTGGCCGGACAGATACCGCAGCGTCTCCCCTGAGGTCTGCAGCCTCTGGGTAGAAAACTGCCCAGCTTTTGTTTCTGTTTCCCCTCAGTCAAGGATATCTTTGGAATTGGCTGATTTTCTAACGAGATGCATTAGTTACAATGATTTCATAACATAACTGCTTTTGTATAATACCCCCAGAAAAATGCTGCAGATTCATTTGAGTGCTAGAACCATTGAAATGACTGGAATTTGTGTGAAACAAGCTACCTCCCTTTGCCAGCTTCTTAGTAGATGTTAAACTTCATTTTGTGTTGTCTCCAGATGGAACCAATTAGATCTGGCAATCGTGCTGCTGTCTATCATGGGCATCACTTTGGAAGAGATCGAGGTGAACGCTTCACTACCAATTAACCCCACTATTATCCGAATCATGAGGGTTCTCAGGATTGCTCGAGGTGAGATGAATAAAGCAGAATTGGCTTGTGTTGGAGGTGCAGGGTCCCTGCCGGGAGAGTGTTAAGCGTTGGGAAACGGTTCTGGGGCACATCCCCATCATGATGTGCATAGTTCTGGCATCAACAGGCCGTAAACAAATAAAAGAACAATGGGGGAAAATACTTGTGAGGAGCCAAAAAGCTGAGCCAACTGACCATGTGTTTCTATCTTAAGAGGACAAAGGCCGAGAGCTTAGAAATAAAGGAGAAATAGTTGTGGCTGTAACTCCCAGAGATGTACCTGGGAAAAATATGCCAGTCAAATCAAAGTCGTCTCTGACGGGGACTAGAGAACACAAGCTCGAGTACATTGGCTTTAAAAGACAAGCATCTAATAAATTTAATTTCCCGTGGGACTTTACATCTCACCACTTGGTGACAAAGCGTGCCTCGTCACTCTGCATCCATCTGTCCCCTCAGACTCCTAACGACCCAGACCCGAGGTGGGAAGCCAGATTCTTCAGGGCCTGATTTTTCAGAACAGGGACGTCTCAGGGCCAAATGATGAAGACATAAAATGTGAGTGCTCAGGCCCTTAAAAAAGTACTCCCAGGCCCTCCTGAAGGGCAGTGTTGTGCTCTGAGGCATAATTGCTCTGATTGCGGCCCTCATCTAAGCAAAGAAGGAACTGGAGGAGAAATGAAATGCTGTTGTGTCTCAAGGGGGAAAAAAAAGTGTTTTTCCTGTGCATTGGATCCCTTTCAGAATTAAAAATACATGCGGTTTCCAATTGGAAATGCAACCTTCTGGAAGAGATGTGTAAATCAGCTCCTCAGTGAATCACGTATGAAAGCGGGTAGCCTATGGAAGTGGGAAAGTAGCCCCAGGGCTGAGAAAGTAACTGCTCACGATAATCGGAGGAAGAAGGAGATGGGTCCGACACAGGTAAAGTGGGGAAAGGAAAAGCCAGGCAGAACGACGACGCTTTCTCCAAGTCTCAGGATAGGTGATGCTGCTATTCACGGGATTTTAATAGTATCCAAGCAACCAGGAGCGATGTAAAAAGGCCAGAGAATAAAGCAGCTAATGGAGAACCCTTGACATGATTTCGTATTTCTCTTCCTATAATCTGTGGCTCCTGGGAGAGGGACTGAGTTTGTGGCTCCGTGCTAATGCTGCCGTTTACCATATTACGAACGTGTTTCCCGCAGTGTTGAAGTTGCTGAAGATGGCTGTAGGGATGAGAGCCCTGCTGGACACCGTGATGCAAGCGCTGCCGCAGGTAACCCACTGCCATATCAAACCAGATCTCCTCTGGCCCAGAGCTAATTTCCTATTGCAGAGGAATGCTAATCATTTTATCTTTACTGTCATTAGAGAATCACATTTCCCTTCCGAAGCACAGTCTGAGATACAGTCCTCACATTGAGGTCATTTTTCCCCTGAAGCAATTTAAGTTTTGGATTAAAGAATACAGCAAGAAACAGGTCTGGAACAAAAAAATCAATGAATGTTCTTTTTTTGTGTTTTTTTTCCCCCCCATTTCTTTTTCTCTTTCCAGGTGGGGAATCTGGGTCTTCTCTTCATGTTGTTGTTTTTCATATTTGCAGCTCTTGGAGTGGAGCTGTTTGGAGACCTTGGTGAGTCTTCCCGTGCCGGTGGAGGGGGTGGGAGCAGTGTGCGAGCGGGGGTCTCACGGCCGTGCTTGGTCCCGCAGAGTGTGATGACACGCACCCCTGCGAGGGGCTGGGACGGCACGCCACCTTCAGAAACTTTGGGATGGCCTTTCTGACTCTCTTCCGAGTATCCACGGGAGATAACTGGAATGGGATAATGAAGGTAAGAGACCCATGGAAAAAAAATTGCCTATAGTTGCTGAATTAGAAGCTGTCCACTCTGCTCCAGACTGGTAACGATGCTCAGCCAGGACACTCAGGTCCTGCAGTGAGCTGGCTTCTTCATGCGTGCACTGGGCAAAGTCTCTAACGTTTCTGTTCCCTCCTCCCAGCAATGCAGTGCCTATGGTTGCGGGCTTCTGGCATACTCGGTATATTCCTTTTTTTACGCTCAGAGAGCAACTTAAAAAGAAGGGTTAAAACTAAAGGGACTCATCTCTTAAGTAGCACAAGTTCAGCTCAGTGACATGCGTTGGTATTATTTTTTCCTTAAGTCTCCAGTTACTATTACTATTGTCATTGATATTACTTTATTGTGTTTTTTTTTTTTCTGGGAAAACCCAGGTTTCCGAAAGAGAGTCTCTCTTAGGGAACAGCCACACAGGCATGCTATTGTGAAGAAATCTGGTCTGTGAATACACAGGGTGCTAGCTAGTCCAAAGAAATCACTTCTCTGTCCATTTGTAGCCCATGGTGGGTGTAAGGTGGCCAAACTCTTAATGACAGGGTGTGAACTTGAGGAAAGACTGCCTGCAAGCCCGGCTGCTGGGGGACAGCTGCTGGGTTGTAGCTGTACCCTGCTTTGCCCTGGACCTGTCTGCCACACTCCTGTGTATTTGGTCTCTAACCTGGTAAAGCAGCCTTTCCTTCAGGAGCAGCAGGGTGTTGATGTCTGTTGTCACGCACCCCAAGGACGATTTCCTCTGAGCTTGCTTGTGGTGACTAACACAGAAACGTAAGGTCTTCCTGGCAAGTATTTTCCCATTCTAGATGTGAAATTTGCCCAATGTTCTCAGTTTTCTGTGTGAAGGGAGAACCCATCGCAGCCAGACGACCAGCCGCCAAACTGAGGTCCATGCTGGAACCTCTTCACATCCCTCCATCATTTTCCCCCTGTTTCCAGGACACGCTGCGAGACTGTGACCAGGAGTCCACCTGTTACAACACCGTCATTTCACCCATCTACTTCGTCTCCTTCGTGCTGACGGCTCAGTTTGTCCTGGTGAACGTGGTGATCGCCGTGCTCATGAAGCACTTGGAGGAGAGCAACAAGGAGGCTAAAGAGGAGGCAGAGCTTGAAGCAGAACTGGAGATGGAAATGAAGACAATCACCCCTGGCCAACACAGCCCCTCGGACATCTTTGCATGGCCAGGCAGCGCCAGCAGAGAGAGACCCGGGAGCCCCCGCGGATGTACCAATCCCATGCAAATCAAGGTGGATTCTCAGCTCTCGTTAGTTTACCCTATGGTGAGAATCTCAGTTGGAGGGTGAAGAGGGCTTAACCTGCATATTTGCTAGGGGAAGACATGCACGAGTCGGTAATGAAGGAGGGGGTGTACCGTACATCCAGGGCTTGTATTCCTCGCTGTCGGCTGACCGATTGTTGCATGGTGTGGGAACCCATGCTCCAGGGAAGAGACCCTCGGCAGGTCTCCAGACCACCTTGACGCATCTGTTCAGAGGTAGAGAGCTTTGCAATTTGTTCTGGAGATGTACCCAAGCCACCCAGTTCAGAGCTAGCTCCAAATCTGCTCTAATCCAGAGTTTGGGCTAGGTCCTTTGTGATAGCAAAATGATGAGCATAATGTGTTTGCTTTTCTAATGCAGACTATGAACCACAACATAAAAGAGGAATAAAACTTGGTTAATCTTTGCTTAAGTATTAAATTTGCTTTATGTAACTTCAATTTAAAATCCATCCCCACAATCCAGCGTGTTAGAAAAGATTATTGTAACAATAGAAGAACCCAGAGGGGACTCAAACCTGAGCTCATCAGAGCTGGTGGCAAAACTCCCACCAGCAGGAGCAGCGCCGGGGCAGGGCTGTAACGTGGTAGCTGCTATGAGCTGCAACAAGTCTCTCTAAAGTACAGTTTTTGGATGAAGACTCGGTTTGAGGAATGACAGAGGTGAGGTCAAGACCCAGACAGGTCCTTCGGGAGGGAACTGAACTGGAATTATACAAGGAAAACGGTCCAGCCTTTTTTCAGTCTTAGCTGATTGCAAATTGGGTTAAACCCTACACAGACCTCATTAGTTTTTATTACATCATGATTTCACAACAGCATATCTTGGCTTCTGCCTGGGGTGGACTAATGAGTATTCTAATACATGAAAAACTCATTTATGATCTTTAGTCCAAGGGTGAAAAAGAGTAAATCCCTACTTAAGCTTTGTTTCAGTTCGTAAGCTACTGGAAATTTCTGGTGCCATTAGGAGTCACTGATGTCTGAGATGGAGTCCAAAGCTGCTCTTTGGCACAGGAAAAAGGAGTTCAGGGCAATATGGGGAAATCCAGTCTCATTATGTCCTCTAGGAAGAAGCAACACGTCCCAACTGTTGTTGTACTCTGTGTTAAGCAGAGTACTGGCAAACTGTCCTCAACACTGTTGTCCTGCATCAGTCCTCACGCTGGCAAAAAGGGAAATTGCAAGAGAAATCAGTGGGAAGGATACCCTCAGCTCCTCAGTCTCTTAAACCTGCCCTCTCTGAAGGTGTCTTTGGAAGGGGCTTATTCTAGTCATAATCTCCAGAGTGTGTTTCTTGCTCTTTCACTCAAACAGAAGCCTCAAAAACCTCCGGGAGATTTTATTCCGACTATTTATTCTCCCAGCCAAAATCTTCAGGAAAAATTGGATTCTTTGTCACGAGAGCGGAGGAATACAATTCCCAGGACATGACCCTGCAAGGACATGTGGTCAGCATGCTCTTTTGCTTGCCTGTTCCCCAGGATTTTTGCACTGTTTGCTGTTTGACTGTAACAGCCGTCCTCATTTCATTGTATGTAGTAGGCATTCCCGACGTGAAAGGTGCAACCCTTAAATTGCTCCCACGCTGCCTTCCGAAAGCCGGACCCTGCTCCGTATAACCTCCCGTCGGCTGTGCTGCGGCCAGCTGGTTTGAGCTCGGCCAGGACAACCGAGGCACCTCAACCCATGTCTGGCACATGAATTAGTGACCTGACGCGTGTCCGTCCTGGGCATCGGCAGCTTTCATGGGCAGGACGCTCAGCTTCTCTTCAAGTCAGGTTATTTGAATTTATGTGGCCCCCAGGTATGGGTTTAGGTGTCAAATATTAGGTCTTCTTGCTCAGAAATGTGGACAGTGGGTATAGAAACCTTACAGCAGCAGTGTCCCGTAGAAATTCACAGCACCAAGTATCAAGATGCTGCTATACCGGCCCAGTTATACGGCTCAGATCCCAGGAGTAACCGGCCGTGTTTGCTGAGAGCGAGGATTGTCCCCGCGGAGGGCCCTGAGCGGGAGCACCACGGTCCCGGGGCAGCCGGCGTCGGCCCCGTCTCTAGTAATGTGTGAGAACGCTGTCACTGCTCACCGTGATATTACTACACTGTTCTCTCTCCTCTCCTGCCTCACCTCTCCTGTCCCGTTGTTGCTGTCACTGCTATTCTCCCTGAACGTTTCCGTCTTCCCCCCTCCCGCCTCCCCCATTCTGTTTTTTTCCCCTTTTGTTCATTGGGTTTTATACACTGTCCTTTTCTCTCTCTGTCTCTGTTCCTTGCTTTTTTCCTCTCTCTTTTTGGCTCGCTCTATCTTTCTGCATGCTATACACCACCCCTCCTAGGAAAGGCACTTGTTTGATACCATATCACTGCTGATCCAGGAATCTCTGGAAGGAGAGCTGAAGCTGATGGACAACCTGTCAGGCTCTGTGTGCCATCATTATGCCCTCCCAGCTCCCGAATATTACAACTCTGAGAACCAGGTTAATATTCCTAATTTCCTGCAAAGTCTCCATCCAAACTCGATTTGACTGAGACCTTTAATAGAGAGTTAAAGTTCTTTACTTTATGTAATGTAGTCAAAGGGATTTTGAAGCATAAGTCATGTTGGCTTTTTCTGTGGGAGTTGAGATAATATCTTGGTTTATGGTGTTGTATATCAGTGCAAGAGGAAAAGTACAGGCTCTGCGTTTCCCTCTTCGACACAGAAGTTTTTCATTGGGATTTACTGTTCACGAGTCTCGTAGGGAAAGCATACAAAATCCCATCTCCGTGCTGCAGTGGGGTTCTCGGATTTGGCTTCTCGCTCCTAACCAGGGCTCCGTAGCGATGTCAGGACACGTCTGCAGGGCCTGGAGTACGGCGTGAGGTTTTCCCAGCGCGGAGCCTGAGCTGGTGGGGGTCGTAAAATGGTCTCTACATTTTGTGCCCACTTACTCTGCACGAAAATCCAGTTTCAAATGATTTTCCTAAAGAGGCTTCTTGCAAGTGGGTCATTGTAAACTAGATCCTCATCTCTGATCTAAACTGAATTTCGAAGGCGAGGCAGCCCTTAATGATGTACTTAAGTAATCGTGTGCTCCAGCACTTTCTCGAACAAGAGCTGTAATACTTGTTTAAAATTAGTTCATTTACTTCTTAGAATAAAATACCCCCTTTCTCAAGCATGTTATTCTTTATAGCAAATATTTTCCCTAAATCACAGCAGTGGCCATAATAATAATAATTCAAGCATACCTATTTTTTCCTGCAGTTGGAATTGAGCAAATTCCGTATTTCTTGATTTATTTTTTTTTTCCTTTCTGGCTAAAAATAGCAGAAGTTTTGTTGTTAAATCAGTGCGCTTATTTATGAGCTCGCTGACACTCTAAATTATCCAACCCGGTGGTTCATTAGAGGAAAGGAACAAGCTTAGGTAAAATGAAATCCTACTGCAGATCTTTATATAGCGGGATAACATGTCTGCCTCTGATTGCTGTATATCGCTTTCCAGATTGAGGTCTATTAAGCTATAGGAAGTGGTTGCCTCTAAGAAGTGCCAGAGGAATAGAGACGGTAGCTTTGGCGGGGAAGGCAGAGGGTCAGTACGACACTCAGCGAGAGCTGGTTGGAAATGTTTTTGTCACAACGTTTTTCACCAGAAAGTGCTGCTGCAGCAAAAAAAAAAAAAAAAGGGTTTTGTTTTGACATTTTTTGTAATGAAAAAATATAGCCTCCCAGTTTGAAAAGGCTTTTTCTTTTAAAATCTAAGCTATTTTATTTTTTCCCCCCTGTAATTAAAACCCGTATAAATCAATTGAATGTTTCCAACAAAATGTTTTGACGGCTTCAAACTCAATTTTGGGCGAGGGGAGGCTGAAGCGGGGGGGTGATGTCTTGTTTACATTTTGGCTTTTCTGTTCACACCATTTGTCATGTTCCCAGGCAAGTCAGGAATTCAGAGCAGCGCCGGGACTTGCTGAAAGCAGCCTGATTAATAGCAGCTCCCAGCGGAGCAGCTCCGTCAGGCAGGAGCTGCTGGTGTCCACCGTGCTCCAGCACAGCTTTTCCCCGTGCGCTTGGGCTCCAGTCAGTGCGTTGAATCTGTCCCCATTAGGGACCACCGGCCTCGTGTTGGCAGCCTTTGCTGTGATGCTTTTTTGGAGAGCCCCATATGAGATCAGGAGCTCCTCCAAAGCATCTCTCTCATCTGTTGCCAGCAGATGACCGTGGAAGAGGAGATAGCAAACCCGAGGTTAGATGAGAGGAGCCCAACCCTCTTCTTTATCTCAGCTGGAGTTTGGAGCCTCTCACGGTTCACTCATCACTGGGTTTGTTTCACCCTACTGATGCCATTTCTAAGAGTGAGAAAATCCAGCCCCCTGACAACTTAAGTGCAAGAGATCTGGGCCTCTGTGGTTTCTCCTGGAAGATATATTGCTGTTGAAAGACTTTTCAAGCATAGAGGATAGGAAGGAAAAATAAATAAAAATACACAGTGAGAAACGAAAAGGAAGCACCTGGGACTTGTCCAGACCAGGAGGCTCCTGCAAGCGTGAGCCAGGTCTGCAGGTTACCCGACAAAATGCTGTCCCCAGTGCCGCTCTCCTGCTCCTGCGGGCACCGGCCTCAGACACGTGCCCGAGGTGGGGATTTGGGGAGGGCTGAGCCTGTGCTTCAGGGCAAGCATCCCTCCGTGCGATGCCTGGCAGCAGGGATCACAGAGGGGTAGGGGTTGGAAGGGACCTCTGGAGATCATCTAGCCCAACCCCCCTGCCAAAGCAGGGTCACCCACAGCAGGTTGGACAGGAACGCATCCAGGCAGGTTTTGAGTATCTCCAGAGGAGACTCCAGCCCCTCTCTGGATGCTCTCTGGGATGCTGCTCTGGGGGAGATGCTGCAGTCCCCTTTTCCCCCTTTCTCTCCAAAACCTGAAGTGACATTTCACATTTCTCATAAATAGAGCTCTGTGTCTAGGGAAGAGAGCTTCATCAATATTTTGATACAGACTTTTATCAATTCCTTGAATGCCTTCAGCGGGGATGCGTTTGTGGAAGATGTGTTGATGTGGCAACGCAGCACCTATTCCCAGCTCGGGTTTGCTCGGAGCCAGAGGAGGCTGCTGGGGCCAGGGCTGGGGTGGCAACTGGGGGCTGGAAGATGCAGGCGGCTCTTTTAGTAGGACAGTTATTGGTGCTTACCCTGGCACTGGAGGCTCTTTAGCTGGCCAAAACCCGCTGAAGGCACCGGGAAGGCACTCGCTGACCGAAATCAAGCCTTAGGTGTCTCCCTGTCCCCTGTTAGCCATTAGGAAGTTAATTATCATCCCACCTGCTTCTCGGGGAGGGGGTACCCTCCCCAGAGTGCAGGGAAAGGCACGCTCCATACCGCACCTGCAAATTATTTTAGTGTTGGGGAATCTTTGCAGGCTCAACCAGATGAGCTTAGAGGCCAAGCAAACAGCGTGGTTATCGGGTAGGAACAGCTTCAGGGAAGTTGGAAGATCTTGAAGCCTCTTGTATTTGGTCATAACCAAGAGGATAAATATCTTTAGTATGAAAGTAATGTTACTTTTGCTTCTTCGTCTAGACGGGAGAACAACAAAATACAATGCTAGCATTAGTGTATGGTTTTAAACTCCCTCCCAGCTCACTGGTAAGCATTTAAGTATGAATGTCCCGCTCTTTTTTTCATTTCTTTGTTATATTTCATTTCTTTAACATTCTGGCCCCGGTAACAATGTGCATGATGTAGCTTCTCCCACTGCAGGGATATTGCTTTAGTGTCTAGAAGTATTTAGATTATGATTATTTTTTTTTCGTTTCTTTTCCAAAAGATTTGTGTCCTGGTTTCTTATGCTTAATCATCTCTCCCTTTAGATCCCTCTAGCTGAGATGGAGGCTCTGTCTCTGACGTCAGATATTCTCTCTGAAAAGTCCTGGTCCTTAGCTCTGACGGATGACTCTTTTCCTGATGATACTAACACACACTTACTTAGTGCTCTGGAAAGCAATGTACATACACTGGTCGCTGTATAGTCTGATGTTTACAGGGTTCGAAATACTGCTTCCGCCTCTCTACACCTGCCTAATGGCATTTTCAGTTCAAGCCCATTTCCAAATAGTACCGACCTTTCCCCTGAACAGGACGCTGTCCTTAATGCCATTAGGTCCTGGGTTGTTACCACTCTTGTCCACAAACTTGGCTCCTTGCGAGGAACAAGTATTTATTTCTATTTTTCCTTTGGCTTCCTCCGTAAAAACAATGTGTTTTCTACAAGTAAAATAAATATTAAAAAAAAAAAAAAAGCTTTGGAAAGCATCAAGGTTGAAATTTCCTCCCCATCTGAAACAAATCAGTGATGCTGCGTGGAAGAGACACCCATGAGCTCATGACTCGTGTCCTCTGCTGAGGGGTCATCTACAGCCCTTTGGTGTGTAATGGGTTTTTGTCTTTATGAACACAGGCACCACAAGGCTTTTTGCATGATTGGTGCCAGACTGTTTATTTTACAAATATCAGATGGGGCTCTCTCCGAGATGCTGCTTGTTCTGTGAATTCTTACTAGCAGTCATCCCGCTGGAAAAAAAAAAAAGTCTGGATTGTTTTGGATCTTTTTGAATGAAATAACCAGTATTTTGAACCCTGCCTTAACCATCTCCTCTTTGAAACATTAGACATTTTTAGCTGTGTAGCAGTCAAGTGCTTTTTTTCTGCTGTACAACAGACATAACTCCTTTTCCAACATTTTTGGATCATTCTTGTTTTCTTTGTTGTTGTTCATGTACCTGCCTTTGGATGTTTGTGTTGTTGATAAATTTTCTGCCATTCTAGTCGACTCTCATCCTAATTAGCACTTATTTGGGAAACATCTCTTAAACCGTGACAATATTTCCCATCATGCTTCATGGCATCACGTGCAAAAGATTTTGTAAACTACGTTTAACATTTTGTATGGGACTTTTTGTTTCAAAATTAGTCAGTCTGGAGAGCTGGACTGAGGAGAGAGCCCTTCTAGTTTGGAATGAGATTAGACAAACCTGTTTGACAGCATAGCAAAGTCTCAAGGGTATAGCCAAGAGAGATGTTTTTTCTCCAAAAAAAAAAAAAAGGCAAAACCAGGTTGAACAAAGAATTTTGTGAATTTGTGTCAATACCAACAAAGTGTTTTGGTCAAAACAGTTTCCCAGACTCCTGAAAAACTGCAAGCTTTCACTGAAATCTTTTTGAAATGCAGTATTTCTACACGTCATTTAGACACAGCTTTAGTTGAAAAATATCTCAGAATGTTTTGTTTGACTCAAAATAGGTTTGGGTTGGGATTTTTTTTTTTTTTTTCTTTTTTGGTCTACGAAAAACTCAGATTTGATTTTCTGTCAAGCCCAAACAACATGTTTTTCAAAACTACCAGTGAACCAAAAAGTCATGTGCTCCCGCTGCTCTGTTTGTGAGCTGGACTTGGAAGATCATTTTGCAGCCATTTTAAATGGTTTTCATGAAGTTGACTCACGAGATTTCCCCCAAGATGATCAGAAAGTGGAAAGAAGCCCGCTGCGGTATTGGATCCTGTCAATGAACCTAAAGGTTCATTAAAGGTTGGGTTTGGATAGGCTCTCGAATCCAAATTCTCGTGTTCAGATCCAAGTGGTTTTGAATTTTGAAATCTCAGGTTTCAGACCATCTTTTCTGCTTTAAGCTAAATAATACGAAAGCTAAATAGCATAAACATGCTGCTCGGAAGAGGAAGGCAGGGAGGAACAGGGAGGTTCCCTCAACCCAAGTTCAGCTTTACCAGCACAGGTTTTGCTCTCCTTCCCTGAGCTATATGAGGAGACTGCAGTCTCTCTTTTCTAGGATGTATCCAGGCTATATCCAAATCGGCAGGTTCCCAAGGACTGAAACTAATGCTGCATGACAGTGCAGATCCCTTTCCTTCATTAAATTTACAACAGTGGTCTTCCTTTTTTTTCCTTTTCTCCTATTTTCCTCATTTTTTTTCCTTTTTGTAAATTCCTTTTAATCTCATCATGTTTCTTGTGCAAATGAAATGCCATCATTAAGTTTTGTTTTTATGACTGAAGAATGAAACTGGGAAAAAAATCTCAGTGTTGATTTCAGAAAACCTGTAATGCACTGAGTGAGGGGAAGGTTTGTCAGAAAATAAGATTTAAAGTTTTCCAAAAATGATCAGCAATATACTGTATCGAACTACAGTGTCACATCTTATTTCTGTGGTTTTCAATGGAGACCTTTTGAAGATGAAATAATCCTTTCGTTAAAAATATCCAGGGAAGTTGACTTCGCTTCCATTTTTGCTAATTCTGTCCAACACAATAATACCCAAGAACATTTCTGGGATGGAGATATTTCCTTATGAAATCAGACCTGGATCCACCTCATTTGATATTGCCTCTGGTGCTGCCCATTCCAAGAGACTCTTTGGCTGTAAAAACTTCACAGTCAACATCTATACAATAACCCTCGCTTGCATTAGATCCCTTCTAATTAGAGAATGGCTCTAACCCTGAAGCGGTAGGTGTAGATATCCCTTTCAATAAAATGGGTTTAGTTATTCATTATGTGAGAAGAAAAACCAATAAAATTGTGCTGGGAGCCAGAATAGAGAATATTTTCTGTAAACTAGTTTTTGTATTTGTTTCTTTTTTCGTTTATTGTTAGAAGAGGAAACTACTCACCTTTGCAAAAGTCTGACTTGCGAATGAGGGCGCATAGAGAGAGAGCTTTACTGTTACTGCAGAGGATCAAAGTTATGCCACGCATGTGACCTTTGCTGGCCTTGAGGCATGATGCCTTCTTTGCATATCCCTGAAATAGTCATGGTTTATTACTACGGTGTCGCTTCCTCTGTTTCTGTGGTTCATTCTGTGTGACAATTTATAGACAATACAAAATGAGGGGTATAGCTTCCTGGTAGATCCATTTGTGCAACTTGTACATACTGATGATGTGCATGCCCATTGTGCCATACCGATTGCAATGGCTGTCGCTAGCGTTTCTGGGCACTTCTCCTCTTCCCACCCCGTCACGTCTTCTTTCCTCACTGTTTTTTTCCCCGTAGGCCGATCTCCGCTCCAAAGACGACGCGCTGACCCTGTCTCCCAGCAAGGACTTGCTGAGCGTGAGAAAGCCTTCGGTGGGGCGCACCCACTCTTTGCCAAATGACAGCTACATGTTCCAGCCGCCGTACTCCAGCCCCTGCCCTGCCTCCCTGGGCGAGAGGAATCCCGCACATCACAAGTCCCAGTCAGGTACGCGTCTGTCTGCTGGGACAAGAGCGGGATTTTCCAATAGAGCAATAGCTGGGATTTCCCAAGCTATTCAGTAGGCGGCAGCAAATTGCCACTGGTTTCCAATGAGGCGTTGGTGTCCAGACCCGTGGAATGGCTTTGCAAAGACCCTCCACAACTTGCAAAGACCCTCCACAACTTACAACGTCCAGACTCTTAAAGGTAACTCCTACCCTCTGAACTTTTTGGCAACGTGACAGCGAGCAGTTGGCCTTGCTCAGTGCTGATTGTCCCCCTGCCTGGTTCCCCAAGGGTTACAGTCCGTACAGCCTGGGCTCCATCCGTCTCGCCTGAGCTAGCTATGGCCCCCGAGCAAAAATCCCAGCAGAAAAATATTTCCTCGTGTCTGTTTTTTTGCAGCAGTACCTATTCTAGCAGGTTTTGGAAGCTCTATATGGGAACATCTGTGAAAGAAGGGAAAACGGTGTCTCTGAATGCCTGTAAAATGAACATAAATGTGCTGAATTGAGAGAGATCTCGGTGTGAGATGAATGGAAAAATGAGAGAGTGTAGAACTGTCCTTCCCAGTGTGCGTGGTTGGGATATACGCCTTAGCGCTGAATTCAGAGATATTCTTAGATACGGCGTATTGCAGATACCAGGGGCTGGCTCTCTACCTGCACGTCCGAACCTGTACTTGCAGCTGCCTCCTGGTGCTTGTCAACGTGCTTTCGTTTACCGTGTCTGCTAGGGGTTGCCTTCTGCTTGTAAGTGAATGTAGTTGTCTTTAATTCTTCTGTACATGCCATCTTTTTCGACATTTCTCACAGATAAGACAGAGAAGTTTTTACAGGCATTGTCATTTGAAAGCCCCTAAGCAGAACATAATTTCAGCACCGTTCAGAATGGTTAGGAGATTTGAACAGATTAGAAATAAGATGTTGAAATTTGCATAGTAATAAGAATGTGGATGAATAGCGACTGTTGAACAGCAGGGAAAAAAAATGCGGACACAACGGAGGAAGATGAATCCGGAGTTGTGAGAAATCACTGCCATAATACAAAATTTTCAAGGTCAAGAGCTGTCCTTTGAAGAACCTGTTTGCACATAATGCAAAAGGTGCAGCTAAAATCCTGGTCAAATCCCACTGAAGTCAATAGCAAAACTCCCATTACCTTCAGCGGAGCCAGAATTTATGGTTTTCCATAACAGCCAAGAAATTCCTTGGAGTTATAATCCCTGACCATACAAAAGAATACCGTTTGCTACGGAGGGAATTTCCAGTGCTTCATTTTTGACCCATAATTAGGATGCATTTGTCCTGTCTTGAACAAAAACTACATCAGCCTGACCAAAAAGTGGGTAATTTCTGAGTCCCTCTTTTCTTCAAGATTTCACTTCCCAGTTCCCAGCTTGGAGAACGGAATAGCCCCATCTGGCAGCCCCGGCTCAGGGGGACAGGCATTGCACCCATCTAAACCCACAGGAAAAACTGTTCCACTGAGGAGTAGGAGAAGTATTTTGGAAAGGTAAAGCTGATGCCTTATTCATAACCACATTAAGCAATTAAACCTTTTGTGTTTTTCTCCCGCTGGTGCAATTCCAATCGTTTTAAGCGGGCCAAAGTGCTCGGAGGTGGGTAAGGTACCCATATCTTGGCGTATGCATCATTGTCCTGTTCCACCTACAATGTCACTGCTTTTCAGGGTGGGGGAAGTCACCCCTACCTGTTTACAGTTTGTAATATTATAAAGTGCTGTGAAGATAGCAAAAGGTGCCAAGCGCCTCTAATAAATCACCACAACTAAGCCATAATATTTCAAGCTGAGAAGGGTTTTGTTGTCAGAAACACTGGCACTTGCAGGAGGTATTTGTTTGAATACTCCTTCGTAATGGGGCTGTTGTTCTGGGAAAGATTCCAGGACAAATGAGATTCTCTGGGATGCGGTCCAGGTTAAATGAATTGTTTTGAAAAATGTTGAGCCTGTGGGGGGGGATGGGGAGAGAGCACGCAGAGTTTCAAACCTTTTAGAAGAAGTAGCCAGCAACCACAAAGGGTCAGAAAGAGGCTGGAGAGTATGTATTGCCTTCTCCTGGGATGCTTTGTAAAACTAGCCTTGAAAGCTGCCAGGTGCCGTGCCCTTTCGCTTCAGTTCCAGCGTGCGTGCTGGTTTTGAGATCCCAGCGGTCGGTCTCTGCATACGCTCCGGTATGGAGAGATCCGTCGCTAGAGTCTTTCAAAGTCAGGTCCTTGTGGCGCTAAGATGTGTGGTTGCCTGCAAAGTTATTGGCCCCAAAGCAGGAATGTAGAAATTGACGGTCCAGATGAACTTCTAGTTCATAATCTTCTGTTCTGAACAGGAGCTAGTCCCAGTTGTATCGGGAAAACGCCAAGAAAAATGAAATAATAGACAATTTTGGAACAATTTATTTGTAGGTGGGAGTTTTTTC
>VZSZ01000816.1:143144-148144 GCA_013398815.1 Ibidorhyncha struthersii | reverse complement strand
GAAAAAGAAAAAAAAAAATTAAAAAACTCTGTATTCCAAAATGGCACTGGGTAAAAAATTTCCAAAGAAAGATTAAAGAACCAGCTGGTTAAAAGAGTGGTTAACCTATATCACGCTTACTTAAGCATATGTTCTGCTTAGGTAAAAGCAATACAATGTGCAGAATCTATATGTATATTATATTTTATTAAATTAATTGAATCTAGTATTGCGGGATGTAGTACATTTTGTGACTAAAGACTCGTTTAATTTTCTTCTATTTTATGTATCTCAGAATATTTCTGAGGTAAAGTTGGTTTTTATGAATATTTTAACCTTAAAAATATATATTTAATCCCTTCTCTTTTTTTGTTTTGTTTTGTTTGGGTTTCATTTTGTTTTGCAAAGCACAAAATGTAGCCAATTAGTGCATTACAGAGGAAATGTATCCCACAGTCAGCAGTAAATAAGGATTATTTAATGTAATTTATTTTTCCCCTTGGACTTCAATGATATTCTGGGAGAAAGATTGTTTGGGTAGTACAGAAATGCAGTGGCAGTTTTTTAACAAAATAATACTCCAATCTCATAAAATCAACATCCAGAGTAAAAGCAAGTGCCCAAACCCCGGAAGGTACACCATGCTGATAGATGGCTGGAGATGGTGAGCGTAGAGCCCTTTTCACTGTCCACAACACTGAATTACGAAAGGATGTTCTAGATCATCCACTGGTGACGGACAAAATCACGTCCGGGGATGATTTTCATACATGCCTAGGAAACTGAGGCCAGAAAAGCCCATGGTCGCGTCCGAGATGTTTTTCCAGTGTCTCCGAGATAGACTGTTGCTTTGGCTGAGTTTTGCCCCTCTGTAAGCCCACCGCGTGCAGTGGAGCTCCTCCTTTCTGCAGCCTCACGCGGAGGAGAGCCAAGGCCGTGTTCAAGAGCCGCAGGGGGTGAATTCAGTGCCGACCTGAGGCAGCAGCGGGCTTAAGCACATGTTTAAAGTTAAGCTCTTGCCTAAACTGCCTCGGGGTTGATTGCATTTAAGTAACGCTTTAAAATTAAAATCATATGCTTACGTGTTCGAGAGAATCAAGGCGTACTGCAAGTTATTTTACAGAATACATGTAAGAAAGTCTGTGGTACTGAAGTGACTGTTGATTTTCAGTTTAGAAAGTCAGGTTTTTTGCTGTCACTGCTAGAGCTAATTTACATGACCCTGACTGTAATTTTATTTCCAGCCTAACAAAAGCCTTAAGCAGCAACAACATGAGAAAACGTAGATAAAAACGGCATTTGTGTCCTTACTTTGTAACATGTCCTTAACGTCAGTCATCTCAGAAATTAACTGTTTACGTCTGTGCTAACACCCTCTGCAAAAAGCAATCTGTAAAACTGGACAGCACAGCCGGAAAATCCCGAGAGGTTGGCCCGGTCCGATGCCTCCCGCTCTTCCCAAGACAGATGGAAACCAGACATCAACTTCACTCAACCTCCATGAAATCACATTAAGATGTAGGCTAAATAAGACTCTGCAGGCATGGTTTGAAATGTGTGAATAGTCACAGGTTTAAAACTGCGTACACGGATAAGGCTTCGCTGGATCCTGTCTTTAAACCAGCGCGAGCGAGAGGAGGATTTGTGCTAATTCTGTCAGTCGGGAGTTTGTAACTTTTTGAGAACTACTGATCTGTTCAAATCACTACAACATGTTGACGTACAGCCTTTTATCCATTCAGAGATTAGACTGTTACAACTACATGTATCTGCATTAGCTCGGAGTATACATACAAGAAGACGACGCTGTTTGTACCTAACAGCCCATGCGAGGTCTTAAGCTCCTTTATTTTCACTTGAGGACGTTTACTCCATAAACAATCCCTATTGATTTACATGTCCTGGAGAAGTGTAAGGGCTTTCAGCGGGAAGTCAGGCAATCAGCGTATTTGAAGTAGGAGGATTAACATTCTGTACTATTTACTGCAGTTAGATTAATTCTTGGCTGGGACATTTTTGCCCTCTTCAACACGGGCCCACACGGAGACCGCTCTCTTTGATATGCCAGTCCAAATCCAGAGTTAAGCCCGTTTAAAGCAACGATTTCAAACAAACCTTTCATCAGTTCTTCCCCGAGATCATATTTAAGGAAATAATAAAATTACAGTGTATTAAGCCTGAGAAATATTCTTAATCCCTTTTTGGTTTTACACTCATAATGAGCCTTGGATTTTGCTTTCACATGTACTAAATAATTTGGGAAAATAGCTAGTCCACTGAAATTGCCGACCCTGGTTCCTTAACGATTAGGAGTGTGTTTGTATAGCGGGAATGATACTACTCATACAGTTCCTTCCCTACAAAAAAAAAAAAAACAAAAACAAAAACATGGAAGATTATGGCTTGAAATCATGGCACAAAACGGTGATGTGATGTTAATCCAAATGCTCAACTGCAAATGTAACAGAAAGCCTAAAGGCTCTTCCGTTTTCAGTACTTGGGGGTTTGCCCACTGACAAGGTTTGTGGAAGTAACAAAAAGTTTACGTCGTACGTGAATATTCAGTAAAGACTAGCCAATAAAAAATACTCGATGATGATGCATTCAGGAAAAGAAACCCATGTAAAATAGTTTGTTTTCTAAACCGGATAAGTTTTTTTCTAGATGCCCTTTTGAAAAACAAATACAAATGTACTGCAGTGTGTGCAATAATCTTAAGATAATTTTAAATACCTTTGGGGGGGGTTTTGTAGAATTTGACTTTTTTTAAACAAAATGTACAAAATCCACAGGAATTCTGTAGAATGGTTATGTTGATAGAATTTTTTATATTTTTGTAGAAATCTATAGAGAAATTGTTAAAAGTCCACGTAGCATCTTGGGAACAGACGCAGCTCTTATCTACACGTTTCTTTTCATAAACCTGGAGCCAAACCTACTGTACTACAACGCGTATAGCCTAGTTTCAGAGCCTGCATCCAGGTCGCGTTTAGAAGTCAGCAGCTAAGCTCAAGTTCTACGATATTGCAGTGCTATTACCGTTTGGGAACCGTACCCCTATAAAACATCTACCCCCAAAACTCAGCCCCTATTGATGGTAAAGCAGTCGCGTGGCTATCCAGTTTGTTCAAGCACACCAGCACTTTACTACTGTGGATTTACTGTATACAGGTGGGAGGAGGATATTTTGCTATTGCCAGTCTGACGCATGGGGAAAGAGAGATTGCAGACGTGTCTGGAAAATTGTAAATTCCATTCTCGCAGCCCCTCGCACACAGAACTGATTTTTCATAGCTCGGTTACGGGCCGTTTATACTGTAGATATTTTGGAGGAGGGCAAAGAAAACACTGTTTTTGACTTCTGTGGATTGCACTCAGCACAAGGTGTGTTCAAGGAGAAAAAAAAAGAAAAAAAAAAGAAAAAAAAGGAAAAAAACCCAACCAGAAAACAAAAGTGTTACCATTGTAAATTAGGCTATGCCCCAGGCTCCCCTTTTCTGCCCCTTTGGCTATAATAACCCATGTACACTATTACACGAGGTGACTAGAGTAGGCACAGTACCATGCAATGTCCGTAACAACCTAGTATATATTATAGAACTTTGTATTTAATAGTTAATATATTGTTATACTGTATCAGGTATATAGGCCAAAACAAGGTCTTTTGGTCAGGGCAACAAAAGGTGGTATTCATGGGGAAAATGGGGTTAAAATGTTCCTTTTTAAAAAAAGAAAAAAGACAAAAAATGAGTGTAAATCTTTACAAATGACAAAAACAAATGTGTCCTATTAAAAGCTTTTGAAAAGAAAACAACTGCGTGCACTTCCCTTTTTTGTTGTTGCTGATGCTAATCTGTATCATTCAGAGCGGTCAAATCTTTGGTCACGTTTTAATTGCGAGCAGTTGGAGTAGGTATTGTATAGCAGCCGCAGAGGGGAAGTTGAAAGAAAGATTGTGAAATGTCAGCCCTTTGTGAAGCAATTCGGTTTGACACCGCAAGCGAATCCGGCCCAGCGCATCGCCCAGGGTGTGCTGGTTGACCAAGGAGGCCATCGCTTGGGCTTCTGCCATTGCGCTACGCTGGCAAGGGGACGGCTCGGCGAGTCGCGGAGGCTGCCGGAGCTGCGATGGAGAGCGCCGCAGCCAAAGAGGAGAAAGGAGTCAGGAGAAGGGGCAGGTTTGGTCTGTCCGTGAAAACGTGGCACTGTGAAGAGGGAGACGCCGGGCTTTTCCACACATTCACAACTTTAGGATTTCCAGCCTGACGCACAGCAGCCTCTTCTCCATCACCTCTGCGGTCATTTAGCTCCTCGCAAAGGAGGAGTTGGCGGGGATGGCACCACCCTGGGAGCTGCGGACTGCGCGTGGCAGGGCAGCGGGCGCTCCGGCTCCAGATGCTGCTTAGGTACCACCAGAAACATTTGAACCTAAACTCTTCAGGGGTCTTTAGTAGATGAGTTAGCTCCTAACGTGAAGTCCCCTCTCCACTGGAGAGCAGTTGTTAGAGGGAAGAACCCGGCACTCGGGCGCTCTGTAGCCCTGTTTCTCACTTTGGCTTGAATGACTTGATGATCGCTTTGCAGGAGGGACCCAAAACGGACATCCAGAGTGGTTGCATTGTCAAGAGGGCATTTTGATAAAGGCCCTCTCATATTCACCTCTGAGGAGAAAACAGCAGGAAAGAAGTTAGCCCTTAAACAGAGAGAAAATGTGGATCTTTGCAAAATCTCGTGCAAATCCACACAGAGCAGGACTCCAGAGGTGAGCTCTGGAACGCCTCTGTGTTGTCCAGGCTGCGGGGGCCAACCCCACCAGGCTGGAACCAGCAAAATGCCTTCCCACCCCTGGGAGCCTGGAGGATCCACATGCCCTTGAGGTAAGCCAGGCTGAGCGAAGAAAGCAGAGCACTTCACAGGTTCAAGCACTTCACACCTCTCTGCGCACAGGTGAGTTTAGCCATGGGAATTCCTTACAGGGGGTGGCAAATCCCTCTGTTTTCAGTGCTGGGTTTCAGAGGAGC
>VZSZ01000816.1:76140-126555 GCA_013398815.1 Ibidorhyncha struthersii | reverse complement strand
GCAGGATATCTACCATAACTAGGAGCAAAAGAAAGGCAGGAAGATTCTCCTCTGCATTTAAGTTCTCACTAACAATTTCTTCTACAAGAGATACCATTTCCATGTTTATTTACTGCAGGAAGCATTGTTACTTACAGTTATTCACTACCCATCTTTTACTCTGTGTATGTACCTTACCATTCAGCTTTCCAGTTTGACTTTTTATCTTAAATAACATGCCAGCCAGTGATAACTGACACAGAATCAGTGATATGGCATGTATTAACCTTGGGTAGAGTGTGAATGACGTCAACACAATGGCCTTAACCTTCCCAGCAGATAAAGAATGAATTTGTTTCCTGTGCTTTTCCTGATCCTTTTTGCACTGTAGAAGCTTAGAGAGAAACACGTATTAATTTATCCATTCAATGAAGATAACTGCCTAAGACTACAAAAGGTATTGTTACTCTTCCCTCGGGTTTGGAAGCTTTCCACTGCTGGCTGAGGAGCACTGCTGCAGCATCAGCTGTATGCTGGGTAAAGGCAGTGTGCGGCACTTTTATTTTAAACTACTGTAGTGAAGCAGGAGTTGATTTAGACTTAAACTCAAGAGCAGACCCCAACTGGTCTTTCTCAGCAGCGTCCCTTAACATCATCCTTGGGATTTGGGAAAGGGGTAGACAGGAATTTCCCTGTTCCTGTTTTTCAGCCTAGCTTCAAGCTTTGTTTGTTCCCCCTTTTCTTTGAAAGCTGTAAGGGATCATCTGCAAGAAACCCAAGATATGTTGTATTGAACTTATGTTTCCTTTAAGTGCTTTATCAGTTTTAAGGATGGCTTTTTCAATAGCAGTGTTCTTTTCCAGAGGGGAAAGTGCTAAGTATTAGAGCAGATTTAATGTTGCTTAGAGCTTCCCCTGTTGAATACCTTCCTTTAAATGAAGATCATGTATTTAAAACTGTTCATCTAAATTTAGGTCCTACTGCACAAATGGCCCTTACTACAAGGGTCATGTTTATCCAAAGACTGACTGGAGTGATGGGTATGATTGAAAGCTGCTGCAAGGGGCAATGTCAATGATACTCTTAACTGATCAACAGAAAGCCCCACTAATTTGTAAGTTTTAGACTCCAGGGAACCCCTTGTCTGCTGTGAAGCTGTAACAAGCATCTCTAATCTCTTTTCCCATGGATGTTAGCATTGCATTTAAGTATTATTACAGGATTAAGTAAATTATGTGTCTGGGGGTTCGGTACAGCAGGCTGGTATTTCTGCAATGCTGTATCTCACCAGCAGAGCCTCCAACCTGATCCATGGTACTACATCCAAGGAAATGCTGCTGCTTACAGACAGTTGCCACAGAGCTCCTGGCGGTCTGGAGGAGCCACCGAGCACAGTGAGAGTCTGGATTAGGAAGAGGTCATAGATTACTGCCTGTAAGACTTGCTTGTGGGGAAGTGAGCTGACATCAATGTTCGCTGTGATGGACACGCTGGCTGTTACAATTTCCCTGGGATGAGTTTCTTAGAGAAAGTGGTGTTTCCCAACATGTGCAGCTGAGTATTTTCCCTTGTGAGATACCTGTTGATGGGTCCCCCCGGCTCTGGGTTGCCGAGCTGCCTGCAGAGTGTTTTCAGTGGGCTTTCATTGAAGGGGAATGTGAGACAGAGCTGTGATGCACTTAGGAAGAAGGTGAGCAGCTCTCAGGACAGCACAGAGCCATGAGCCTAGGAACGTGTGTGCTATCCAACGTCAGCATATTAGACCCCTTTCAGTAGCAAGTCCAAAGAAAACCCTCAAATCCAGACAGCCCAAGGTGGGTATTTTTGTCCCCAATCAGAACAAGACACAAGAAGCATTTAAACTTGGTCTGCTTACCAGGACAGAGTTCAGAATGTGGAAGGGCAAAGCCAGATTAAAGCAGGAGCCTTAAAGATAGGAGTCAAATTGCTGGTGTGTCCCTCCAGCCGTTGCTTCTTATATTTGTTCTCAAGGGTGGAGTTCCATAACTTTACTGCTGAATTGAAGGGTATTTAGCAATATTTAACAATGTTGGCTGGGTCAGGATAGATTGTATTGAGACTTCGTGTCGTGTTCTGACTCAAAATGAGTTGTTTAGTGTTGGAGTGGATGTTGGAATATATACTGTCAGTGTGGTTATTTATAAAGCCATAAAGTGGAACTGCCAGCTCTGTGAAAACAGATCCAGCTTGATAAGAAATGTGGTAAGAAATGCAACTTTCAGATTCCCAATAATAATAATTCATAGCAGAGTCCCCGCTCCATGGCATGGCAGCATTACCGCACTGTGGTGCCGTCTTAGAGGGAGCAAGTAATTTGCATGGAATTACACTACTTAAATGTTTTAGGTACTGTGTCTTCTAACAGGAACCCTCTCGTTGTGTTCAAGGCTGGAAAGAGTCTGCTCTCAGAAAACACCAATTCATTGAAAGGGAAACTTTTTACAGAGACAGATCTGGTCCAAGAAAGCTTGTTTATCTGGTCCAGGTTTGAATTGAACCTGGGAAAACGTTCCCAAGGTAGCCAGTAGTCAGGTTTATCACCTTGGACGTAGGTTTCTCCTTCAGCCCACATCCTCATTTCCCATGTGCCATGGAAGTAGTAGGCTCTTGTTGGTCATCAGACGGTGCTGCTTCTTGTACTTTCACATAATTTTGGAAAGGTTCCACTTTTATTCTCAGGGATAGTTCAGCTGAATCTCAAAATCTTATGTGTTTTTTTAGGACAGAATTTTTGTTTTCTGGCCAGCTGTATTTATACATTCAGAAATGCAAGTCCTTTGCCTTGTTTAAATAAGAGTTAATGAAAACCTTTAAATGGCTTGGCAGGCATACAGTCTGTGTCTTGGATACAATAGTCAGCTTGTGTTCAGTCCGAAGTTAATGGACATCTGGGGCAGTTTCTAGGTTGTTGTCAGACAGAAAGCCATTTCTGGACATTTTGGTCTTATAGGAAAGGTTTAAATTAAGAGTGCTTCCCTCCCCCAATAACTTTTCCCTTAAACAGAATCATTGTTTTATTCTGTGCCCAGTTATTGCTATTCCCCCTCAGCTTTCCTTTTCCAGGATTTTTTCCAGCAAGCAAAAGGAGCACAATTGCAAACATGCTCAAGACATTGCTAAACCACGTGTAATTTAAAGAGGAAATTAGTATTTTGTTGAATAAATGATAGTAGATAAGCTTCAGTTCCAAACTTCTAGAGGGCATCTCTTGCCCCAGGCAGGGCAGTGGCTAGGGCTGCTTTTCATGTTAGAGATGCTGAAATGTTTTGATGATGAGCCAAAAATGGGTGCTCTTTAAACATTATCTTCCTTTCTGGTGCCAGAGACCTGCTCGCTGGAGGAAAAGAGAAATAGTTTGAATGTGAGGCTGGAGTTTTGTTTGGTTTTGATGTTGTGTTGGAATTGCAGTGTAGTTGCCCCTGTGTTGTTGATTTGTGGCTGAAGTTTCTTCTAGGTCTGGACAAACCTGTTTAGGTAAATGGGAATGTTTTTATTCCCCTGGCCCGCACTGGGTGCTTGCCCGCCTCCAAGAGAGCCATTTCTTGTCTGCAAACGCACTAACTCTGCAGCATTAAAGGGTGCAGTCTAGATGCGCAGCTAATGGATTTGTGCCACCCTTCACCACTGCCAGAGGTTCCATTGGTGCCAAAGCTGAAGTACTGAGTGACAAACTTGTTGCAGTTCAGCCAAACCATCCTGCAACCTGCCAAGGCTTTGTAGTTTCATTATACTTATGAGCTCTTTCATGTGTATGTGGAGTGATGCATGTCCCTTCTGACAGATCGTCACTTAGATTGAGAGATTGTCAGGACATTGTGGCTCTTCATTTCTTCTAAAATCAACCATGGCTTTCAGCATTCGGTCTTTTTTGTATTGGTAAACAAAAGCTGGGCTGGAAATACTTTTGAAGAATTCATATTCAGACTAGTCAGTCATTCGTTTATAAGAGGTGGGGAGAAGTGGCTTGGCTTAACTGAAACATACTTCTACTGAGAGCTCATATCCAAAAATAATTAGGTACAAGTAAATGATTCTAGTGCAGAGACAAGACATATTTGAACCACAGATATCTTAGTTTTATCATCTGCTTGTTAATGATAGTACAACAAGGTAATTTTACATTTCCTGCAAGTAAGTATTTATCTACCACATTTAAGATGACACATCAGATGGTGAAATGCAAGTTGTGAATTTCCAGTAGGTTTGATTAAAACCAAGTTCCCTTTAACTCTACTGAAATTTCTATTTTAGTTTGAACTTGTGTAACTGTGTCTTTGCACATGGTGTGCTCGAATCCTTAGGTACAAATTGCACATGTGAATTGTGGTGTCCAAGGTCACAGATGGAAAGCATTGCTTGCAATGCATGCAAGAAAACCTATATTCCTACCTGCATGTACAATAAATTCTTTTTACCTTCCTTTAGAATAGGGAAGTAATTATAGTTGGAGGCATATGAGTAAGAAGGACAAAATTTTAGTCACAAATGGAGGGGGTTTCCCAGGTCAGCATACAGTTGATCTGAATCTGATCATTTTCTGCAGTGCTGGACGTGCTTGCTGGATGAGTTCTCAAGACAAGGATTTTGCCTCAAGAGCTTTGTTTAGCAGTTGCACTCTAGGCTGGGAATACCTGAGAAATGCCATTGTATCAGCACCTGTAACTAAGCCTTAGAAAAGACAGAAACACAAGGGGTTTGTCTGCTGCAAAATGTATGTCCGACTCGGACAGAAGGGCAGAAGTCTGTCTTTCTAGTTTTTGCCCAGTATTTAAAACTGTACTTAGGCCTTTTACTATAGCAAATTAACCACAAGTAGTTGGGATAGGTATGTTTTAAAAGCTTTTACTAAGGCTGTTTGCTAACTCCAGCAGAATTTGGATACACCTTCTTCAAGCAGATGTTCCAATTAGCAGTGCTTCTGCCTCTCTGTTAATAAATGTCTCATCTTTTTTTTTTCAGGATTCAAATCTTTCAATACACACTGATAATCCAGACCTGACACCGTGTTTCCAGAATACCATCCTAGCGTGGATCCCTAGCGTTTATCTGTGGAGTGCCTTACCCTTTTATCTTCTCTACCTAAAGCACAACAAAAGAGGGTACATCGTACTTTCTGTGTTGAGCAGATTCAAGACGGTAAGATCTCTTTGCAGTTTTGAGTTTGTTAGCATTAGTTCAGTACCCAAGTAAGTACTGCAGTAGGGTTTAAACACGTAGGGTTTAAACACAATTTCCTCTAATTTGTGGGGGAACTGAAAAACTTGCTTATAGGAAACAAGTGTGCATACGGATTTCTGAGGAAGGATACCAAAGGATAGCTCATCTGTTAAAAAAAAAAAAAATAGAAAAATCCATCCTGTGAGCCCACCTTTCTGGGTAGAGAGAAGAACTGATTGCTCTGCAGAAGAGAGTTCACCCCTTTGTTGAGCCAAAACTATGCTGCTTCACCCTTACTTAACCTTTCAACCACTGAAAGCTGCAAAACAAATACCTTAAGGTATGTCTAGTGAGAATTTCATCTCATTGTGAAAGTAAGCACAAGAAGGTGTTTTTTCAAGCCACTCTACCTACCTAATAGCTATGTGATTTCATCTGCATCTTGTGCTTAAGAGATGGCTGGTGTCAACAGCACCTCTGGTTTATAAATGGGTAGGTCTAAGGAAAGCGAGCAAGTCACTTCCCGTAGGCCATGAGAAAACTGGGGTTATTCCTGGAGAAAAATTCCAGGCTTCTGCTTCAGGGCATGTCTGCCTTTAATCTGTCTCCCTGTGTTTCCAATCAAAACTGAATAGTACGCGAAAAAACAGGTAAATATATTAGTCTTTCTGCTGGTTGTGTTTGCAAATCCCTTGGAAAGCAGCTGAGACAGGATCCTTGGTTTGAGTGCGGTAGGATGGTTCCATTAGCCTGACTGCAGCTGATCAACACAGCAGTGTTGTTCTGTTGACACAGCTTTGTCTTGCTGGGAATCTGTGAATCCTAATGGTTTTGCTGGCCCTCTGACTGCCCCTGGAGATGAGTTTGTCAAGTGCTGTTTCTGTTTGACTACTTTCAGCTGTTCGGTGTCCTGCTGTGGTGCGTGAGCTGGGCAGATCTCTTCTACTCTTTCCATGAGCTCCTGCAAAACAGAACGCCTCCACCAGTCTATTTTGTAACTCCATTGATCGTTGGCATCACGGTGGTTCGTAGCTGTTTCTGTTTATTTTGACCAATAAGAATAATTCTTTCTTAGACAGATGAAGGAGGAAAAGGGTTCCTTTGCATTCATTGCTTTATCCTGTACTGTTTTAACTGAACTATGAGTACTTATATTACAGAAGCAAATTTTGTTTACCGAAAAGGCTGCAGTTACAGATCTCTCTCATGTAGATTCAGCTATGTAAATTAAAATCTTTATAACGGAGAGATTTTTCTGCCTCCCACCTTGCTCTCATCTATTTCTCCAGGCTTGTGATCCAGGTATGGAGAGCATTTGGATATGGCTTTGCCTAAACAGGGAGATATGCTAGAGCATGGCTTGTGCATTGTTCAGTATTGTATTGGACTTTGTAAAACTGTATCTCTTAACTGGTGGCTGTTCCTACATTGAACAGAAACCAAATTTGCTGTGGCTGGGATTGACAAACAGTTTTGTGGCTGTTGTATGAAAAATGAAGCAGTAAAATTCACCCATTAAGTTTTGAACTCCCTTGGTTAGATTCTTTCAAAGTCTTGTTTTCTAGACAACTCGTGATTGTCCATCTGGACTGAAGAGATGACAGGTCTTACATTTGTTTAAAATGTTTGTAGCTAATATTTAATCGTGCCTGGCCCTAGGTACAAAGTCTGTTTTAAAAATTGAATTCTGGAGATGAGGCTCTGAAAACAGAAAAAAAAAATCATAAAGTTATTTGCTGCTTTCCTTAGAGGAGGTCTTGCCATTGACTTCTGTGAAGTTATGATGGGGCCTTGTTTCAAAGAGGTCCTGTTGTTGATGATGACTGTAATAGCTGCCAACTGAGAGTGTGTGAATAGGGGGAGCAGTGGGATGGGATTGTGTTCACATGTTCCTGTATTTACTTTTACAGCTGTTAGCTACATTGCTTATTCAGTATGAAAGGCTGAGAGGAGTTCAGTCCTCTGGAGTGCTCATTATCTTCTGGTTTTTGTCTGTGCTCTGCGCCGTGGGGCCTTTCCGGTCTAAGATCATGACTACAACAGCACAGGTAACCTGCCATCCTTGTTAGCACTTGGAGAACAGGAAATGTAGCATTAACATCTCTGTGAAGAGCATGAATCACCGAGTTTGGAGTCAGATCTGGGCCCAGCTTTTGCCAGAGAGAAAGAGAAGTTTGGTTCGGTTGCCTTGACTCAGACTTGTGTAACTTGAAGGGAACTGGGATTTCTCATGCAATGTCAAAACGCAGATTTTGCTTAGCCCAAGGCAATACTGGAAACCTGGTAGACATGTGAGGGCTGTGCCAACACTGTATATATATTAGAACAGACTCTTTTTTTCTTTTTTTTTTTTTTTCCCCCTTCCCTTTTCCCTTTGCAGCCCCCTTCCCCTGCTATGCTTAAACAGGGATGAGTAGTAATTGGAGATGACACATTTTAATGTGTAAAGTTCCTTTTTTGCTTAGGCAGCTTGGCCACATTATACAGCTCCATAGGCTTTCTTTTGTCAGTGCCTGATGTGCTGAGGACAGCATTTTGACTCCAACTGTAGCTGTAAATAGAGAACAGAAAGTTGGAGGGAGAGGAAAGAAACCTGGGCTGTTATGATTCCTGTTTGAAAACATAGCAGGTTCTCCCACAGTAAGAAGTTATGTTTCTCACAGAAACAAATTTCACTAAGTAGGGCAAAGCAGATTTTCAGTGGTTAGATCATCAAAGGCTAGGAGTGAAAAGGAGTGTTTGAAAACCATTAAGGTGATTGCTTCTCCTCAGTGAAATCAGTGTTGATACTGTTTCGTGATTGATTTTTTTTTTATACTTACTTCTTTGTAACTATAACAGCATTATCCTTTTAGCAAGGATTTTGTTATACCAGGCTGTTGTAAATATTCCAGCAGAGATTGAATTAAACCTTAAATGCCAACCTATGCAGGACTTCTTCACAAAATAGCTGCAATCTTGGTGAGATCCTTTCAAACACCACTTAGTCAATTTTCAAACTGTAGTAGTGGTGAATAAGTACAAATATTGGACTATCAGTGTTTGAATCCTTAATCAACTTAAAATTATGTGTGCAGAGCCTTAGAACGCGTATGGGTGACTTTTCTCCAGTTCCTGCAACTGATGAGGACTCCCTTGCACTTAAGGTTTTTTCACATTTTAAGCGAACAATCAGAGCATTCACAACTACAACTATTAGGGTATGAAAGAGCTGTATAAGGGACATACCCTCACAGCAAGAAGTTTTAAGTCAACTGCAGACTCATATGAGTAGGAAAGGAAATATCTCTAGAGCAGATGGAACTGTTATTATGCAATACAGTGTTTTTTTGCAGCTTCTTCTGAAAGTATTTAACACTGACTGCTTGTCAGTGACAAGATACTAAAGTAAATGGATGTTCTCTGATCTGGGTTGACCGTTCCTATGCTTAAGACATGATCTTGCAAGAACCCCAGGAGGTAATTTAAAAGGGTGTCATGTAGCCCCAAATCCAGAGGGTGTCGGCATGCAGTGAAGATGTAGAAGCACTTTGAACTTGACATAATTTAATGAAAAGCTTGGAGATAAGCATGTTCTTAGGCACGTTACAGAGTATGTGCATACTTTTGAAGGTAATTCCTGCTAGCAACTACTTTGCAGTATTCAACTGTAGAGGAAAAAAGGAATTGCCAAAAGAAGCTGTGAAAAAGTCAGTGTGTGTGTGTTGGGGGAGCTGGGAAGTACAATAAAAACAATCATTTACTGTGTTTCTTTTTCCCTTTAGGGCCATGTTAATGAAAGGTTCAGGTTTACCACGTTTTACATCTACTTTGCTTTGATAATCATTGAGCTGATCCTTTCATGTTTTAAAGAAAAGCCTCCATTTTTTTCCCCTGTTAATACAGATCCGGTAAGTATTTTTACTTTGCTTTCTTTGCATTTTACTACATCGTGTTTTGAGACTATGTCACGTTTTGAGAGTTCTGCTGAGAATACTTGTTATCGAAAACAGCTTTGGATTGTCATTGATATTGCAGTGGTTAAGTGACCCCCTTACAAAACACTGGATATGGAGGTTAATGTTGGGGTTTGAAGCCTTTTTCCATTATATGTGGCATCAGTAATGACTGGAAGCTATCTAGTGAAAGCAGCTCTCCTACTTGCTGCTTCACAGCAATTTAAGTTACATTTATGAACACTGAAGTGTAATATTAATTATTTCAAGAGCGATTTTTGTGGAGATGGTGGTCTACTTGCTTAACGTTCTTTTAGAGTTTTAAAGTCCATAAGGGTTTTCTTAATAAATGAGTCCTATATGTGTTGAGAATAGATGTGGAAAAACATTAATAACAGAAGATACTAGTGGTGTCACAGGCTAAATTTCTTCTCCAATTCATAAAATGGTCTCTCTAATTGGGTTTATGTTTGAACGAAGCTGAGAGAGAAGTTGAGTTCACTTCTTAAAATGAACATTTCAGAAACTGTAGAATGACATTTCATTTTATATAAGTGTGATTTAAAGGCAGTATATGAAGCATTTTTTACAGATAGAGTTCTGCATGACATGGGAAATGAAAGAAATCAATTTTATGTCTCATTAGGCCATAGGTACATACATGTAATATACCATATAATATACCAAAACTGACCAAAATAGACTGTCTTCTTATTAAAGTAATGGTAAATGTCTTGCTTTATTTATTTTGTGGGTTTTTTTTCCCCCATAATTCTACTGTAGAATCCATGTCCAGAGTTAACTTCAGGCTTCCTGTCAAGATTGACGTTTTGGTGGTTTACAAGGTGAGCTTCTCTTTTCAAGCTGTTGGACAGCTGACAATCCCAAACTCTACTTGTGATATGTGTTGTACAGAGTTAGCAATACAGACATTTTTCCTCAGTAAGTAGTTGATGTTAAATGCTCTTTCATCCACAGTGGTGTCAGCACTTCTAAAAATTGCCTTTTTAGAAACAGCTTTCACAGTGCTCATACTGCCCAAACTTCTCTGAAGAGTAGTGGCAACAATTGCAGCATGACTAATAGGGTATACAATCTGGTTGTGCTTACCACATGCTGGGGTATAACCTAAACCAAGATGTAAGGCTGTGCTCCACAGGATTAATTGTGGAAACCTTTCACCCACCTGAGAATGTGTTTTGTTTCCTGTTGAGGTTCATGAGTGAAAGCTTTTTTATAAGGACATTTTCTGTGTAGAAGGGAAAGTAAACTGGGTTATATATACAAATGATTACTGCCAACTGATACTGCTGTCAAAAGACATGTGTATTAAAGATGCAAATTTGAGATTGGGTTTGCTACTACTCCATCATAAAGAAGTGGAACAGCTGTCAAAGGTCATATTAAGACCTGTTTTTTCAGTAGTGGTTGAGGGTGTTGAAATCTTCATTCTTCTATCCACGTAACATCATTGTCCTGGCAACAGCCCCGTTAAACGCTGCTTAACGAGAGAGTGAGATCTTTCTAAACTTCCAGAGTTTTGAATGTTCAGCTTCCCCATCGAGGTTCTTGGCACCTAGATGTTTGTATCCCTTGACAAAATTCCTCTTACAGTTGAGGAACTGTAGTTTTCAGAGAAATCTGATTTTCCTTTAGCTTACATGAGCTTCGCTTTTGCATTTTGTTCACCTCTGGCAGCTATTCCAGATAGACTTAGTTATTTTCACTTCTAAAGCTTCACTGTTTTCATTTAATGCCACAGTTTCATTCATATGCTTCTGGTGGTTGGTTTTTATTGTCCTTTTTTTCTGAAGTGATGTTTTCAATAAAATACATGTAATCAAAACTACACAATGTCCTTTCCTTAATTGCAATCATCAATATAAGGAACAAAGGGAGATGGAGGTATAATTATCACCCTTTCTGTGGAGATGTATCTTCTTGCTTTTGTTAGCTTAATAGTCCCAGAGTTACTAGCAGTGCTTTAAGTACTATTAGCCAAACTGAATTGGACTGTTTTTCTCCATATGTGCAGCATGGCAATTCTTGGTTACAAAAGGCCCCTCGAAGATAAAGATTTGTGGTCGCTGAATGAAGATGATACTTCAAAAATTATTGTGCAACAACTAAGTAAAGAGTGGGACAAAGAAAAAGCAGAGTGCAAACAGTAAGTATACAAACGGAGATTGATCTGAGTCGTTTCAACGTTAATAAGCTACTCATCCCTGAAAATGAGCCAACTAAAAATGGCACCAGCCTCTTCAACCTATCTGTTCTTCATTAATATTAACAGTCAAATTTGCTTATTTTGTCTAGGCAGAGGCAAGCAGGAGCCCTGTGGGGCTTGTGTACCACCTACACACTTTTTAACTAGGCGCTTAAGATCTATGTGGGCAGGTAGCGCCGTTTACCAAGTGGAGAAGGGCTGAAGATGCGTAAGCAGAAGGGATTGAGTTGGTTGGATTATAGAAAATGAACAACTTTCATCACTGAGCTGGTAGATGTCTCACCCCATAACTGCCTCCCTCCTGGGCATGTTAGCGCACAACTTCTAGGCACCAGAAACCAAAAGGAATTCCTCATCGTTCCCATCATGAGTTTTTTGGCCTGACGCGATTTTTAGCCTTAAGGCCTTAGCAGTGAGCAACTCTTCACTTCCTAGCAGTAAAGATATGAAATTCAAAACACAAGAAAGGCAGGAGGGGAAGAGATACCCCACTTTAAAAGCTGAGACACCACTCCTGTTGCCTAGAAAGTTAGTGGCAAAAATTTGATGGAAATGCGATGAGGGTCAGAATTTGCATATAGTTACATCCATGCTGGAGAGGATATCCTTTTTATTGCATGTTCTGTGCTAATCTAATCTTAAGAAATTGTCTATTGTGCAACTGTGTTTCCTTCTCCCACTGGTAAACGTCCAAAATGTTTCCAAGCAAATAGATGTGATAATAGTGTGTTTCAAATGAAAAATGTCAATAAGGAGGAGGCCTGCACTTCCATTTCCTTTCATTGTGGAGATTTCTTCTCCATCTGGAGGCTTTCCTCTGTTCTCTTCTGTGCATATCCTTGCCAAATTGGAAAGACCCTATTATGTGGTAATATTAGGAGAGAGTTGTAAGTTCCTTGGCAAGGCTGATTATGATGTGGAGAGTTCCACTTTGCAGCTAAAATTTGAAAGGTTTCCAGCACTAACACCAGGAACTTGTCCATTAGTGCTCTGTGTGTGCAGTGGTTTGGTTTTTTTTTTGTTGGTGGTGTTTTCTTAATGTCTCTCTTTTTACGGTGTGGAATAATGTGCATTGTCTGGGTTCTGGTCTTTTGCTGTACAGACATAAATCTTATTCCCTCAGGCTTTTATATAGTAGGAGCACAGCCATTGTGCAGAGGTGCCTAGGATCCAGGAAAGCTTTTGCTAGGAAACCAGAAACTGTGCCTGAAGTTTTGTCATGGGATTCATTGCATTTTGGAAATTATTCATACAAACTGGGGCCAGCTGGCAATGAATTTAACCATAAATTCTGGCTTGTATTTAGCTCAGGTAAAATTTTGTGGTGACTATATTAATGATTCTAAGGTGGGGAAAAGAGCAAACCCAAAGCAAATCACTGTACTCCAGATTGCTGGTTTTCACATAACTCTAAAAGCTTTGTGGCTCTGCTTATTCTTCTATTACAAGTACAATTACTTCATGTCAAATAACATTAGTGGTAGTTGCTTGAGAGCTGTTGTAAATACTTTTTTTTTAAACTTTTCTCATTAAATCTGCTCTGAGCAAGCTTTTATGACATTAAAAATGCTGTGTCAAGTTGTACATGTTTTGAAAGTGCCATGGAAAATATTTGCAGTGTACATAGTAGTAATTTATTTTAAAAACCTTAATCAGTTGCATCTCTGGCATAGCTAAAGCTTTAAACTTATTTTATTGTAATGATTATCACTTTTCTATTGTTCCTAAACCTACAAAGCCTTCTTTACATTTTGCTTCGCAGCTGTCTTACGAATTACTGTTAAGTAATTGCTAATAATTCCTTTACTACTAATGAGTTACAGGAGAGATCAGTTTAGATTTAAGTTGTTACTACAGAAAATAAAGCACGCAAAGAGTATTTTTCGTTTGCTTTTGCTCTCTTTGCATGTATGGCTGAAGTCTCTACTCGCTCACTTTACCTATAAGTGCAGTTGCTTCTGAGAAATTCAGAGCTGTGCTGAATGGAGAAGAGAGAGCTGGAAGCTATTTTGCCTCATTTTTAGTTAGCTTCTGAGACTATGCTTGTGAAGACAAATTGAAGATGCAGAGCCTTGTCATCGCTATTGGAAAGCTATGTGTTTTCCCATGAGATAATCAGCGTCTAGTATCTGCCCTGCTATAAATAATGGAAACTAAGCACATGCTTTTTGCTTTGATAAAAAACTGGGTGTGAGCAGTCCCACACACTGCTGAAAACCTGACCTCACCTAGCTACCCGTAGTAAACACTAAAAGAGCACTTTCTCCCTTTGGGATTTTTTGCTGTGAGAGAACTATTGCATGGCTGTTAGGTCACTGTAATAAACATTTTTAATAGCACAAAGCCAGGGGCAAGAAGTCTTGTTTCTTCAAATCCTTCAATGAGTTTAACAGCCTGGTTGCCAGAAAAATACAGCTTTGCTCATAGACTCTTCAGGTTTGATCTGGAAGGACAAAGGCAACACTGTTTGTTCTTGTCTGGGGGAAAAAAAAATTGTCTGGTTTAGGTTCTCCCCCTGCCCTCAAACTTTATTGCAAAGAAATTGGGATTTACACATGCCTTTGTTTGAAAGGATGTGAACAAGTTTCTACCTGTGGACTGTTAGCCACAATGGTAATTTTGAACACTCACAAGCTGTTGGAATTATTTGACTCTGCAGCCAGCCAGCTCCAAAAAACGTGAACACTCTTTATGGAGAATCATAAATCCAACCTCACTTGGTAGTACTTTCAAGTTTTTTTTTTCAAATGCCTTCTTTTAAGTCTTCACTGTTCCTAGGGTCTCTCTGCCATCTGTCCCTTCTTATAAGGCTTATGTGCCTCAGACTCTAATTTCCTTCTCCCTGCTCCACCTGGACTTAACCTTCCTGGCTGACAGTCAGGAAATTGTTCTCTAGGTCCCATGGCCCCCAAGAAACAACAGCAATTTGGTATTTGATGGTAGAAAAGCTGTCAGGCTGCTCTTTGAGAGCCATTCACGGAGGAAATAATTTCCCAGAGCACCTCCTCTTTATTGATAGGCAAGTGAAGTCAGGCACCCAGAAGTGCTTCTAGAAAACCCATCTCGAGCCCTGGAGAGCAGCGTGGACCTGTTGGGTCCATTTTTCATCAGTCAATCTCAAAGAGCTTTTCAGAAGAGGTCACTTTTGTTGGTTTATTTTGCAGATGGAGAAAGAGAGGCACAAAGTTAGAAAGGGATACAGCCAAACAGGGTTTAAACGCTTAAATTGTCATCTGAGTAAAATTTAGGCACCTAAAGCCAAAGTTTCTGTCCTGGAAGGACCTTGCACAGCTGCAGCCCACATCTCGGAGATGGCTCAGCTTTGGAGGTGTTATGGTTTGTACTAGTTTCTAGGAATGCAAAACTGTATTTTGAGAGGGCTGTGCCTCCTCCCTCTCTTAGCCTGGCATGTGGTTCAATGCATGTCTCCCTGGAGGGATTCAGACTACTTTGAAAGCAGGTGTGTGATCAGATAAGGCTAAAGGTTTAGTACAGCTACTAATTGAATAACGAATACAGTCTAGGAAGGACTAGGTGAGGGTGCCTTTTGTGGTATGTAAATAGCAACTGTTAGAGGATTTCTTTACAAGAAATTGGAGATTCAAGGTCAACTCTGTCCTCTGCCGAAGGAAGTCAAGCCTTCATCTCCTACTCCTTTGGGCTACGTTCTCATCCCGTGGTGACTGATTCTCCAGCCTATGGAGTACACCTCATAAGTACTGCAGGAAAAGAAAAGAAAACAAGACTCTATACACAAGAGTGGCCTATCCCTCAGCGTATCTAGATATTGTAGAAAGTCTTGCTGTTAATCAGCAGCAAAGAAAGGAGCAGAGTTTTTGATGGTATGCAGTGCTGTACAGATAGGGCAATGATATTCCCGTTGTCAGTTGTCTCTAATTACTTGTTTCATTCCCCTAGGAAAGAAGATGTGACATATATGAAGAAATCTAACCATGTGCTGAATCATGTTGGTGATGGTCCAGAGGAAGCAGAAGTTCTGATCAGAGACAAAAAGCACAATAGAAAGCCTTCCTTTCTCAAAGCTCTTTTGAGGACCTTTGGGCCATACTTCTTAATCGGCTCCTTCTTCAAGCTGATACAAGACCTACTTTCTTTCGTCAACCCTCAGCTGTTAAGGTTGGTTTACCATGCGAGTAGTTTCTGTGTGCAGTCCCAGTGGAGGCTTGGCTTTGGCATGGAGTATTTATTTTTGAAATGCATAACTAGTTTCCCTCACAGTGCTGCATGTGTATGCTCCCCCACCTTCTCACTGAAATGCCGTAAGACAGGAGTTCTTTATTGTGGACTAAGCTGTGAATTGGGCAAGCTTCACTGAAATGCAAGATTCATAAATCGCCCATCACCAACAGACAGCTTTGAATTACAAATTACCTGTTGCTCCATGCATCAGTCCAAAGCAATTTTTCCCCATTTCTAGAGGATTATTTGTGAAATCAAAGTAAAGTACTGCTTGCTGGATCCAGTAGTCTCTGTACATCTGATACCCACGTGTGTTGGTGGTGGCCGCAGCTGTAGCGTGACTTGATATACAAATGAAGCGTGATGCTCAAGTATGTGGTGCTTTGGCCATGCCACTATCATCTGGGAAAGATTTTGGATCATTAAGATGAGTTTATGTGTTCTTAGTTGTGAACAGCAATGAGAATGTGCGAGGCACAGTTGCAGTAAATTTCCATGTGAAATAAAATTACAGTTCTATTACCGGAAAAAAAAAAAAAAAAAAGGTGAGATCTTGACAAAAGCGGTGTGTCCTCAAACTCTTCTTGGATGAGGAACACCTGTACTTCCCATCTCCAGGGGGACCAGTTGCTCAGCCCAATCCATAAAGGAATTTGTATGATTCCCACATTTTTTTCTCTGTTAGTATTATTCTTAAAGTGAGAATTTCACCAGATAATCATTAACTAAGAAGAAAATAACAGTGCAAATACCAGCATTTCTATCAAACCATTATCTTTTGTTACCAAATCAATAGAAAAGCACATAGTCCTGTTAATGCATGAGAGAGGAATGGAGTTTGGATGGAGGCCACAGGTGGATGTGGGGAAGGGGAAAAGAGAGGTCCCTGCTCCTATATGAGTGGCTCTTAAAATAACACCAATGCGGAGCTGTGTTCCAAGATCACGTTGTTCTGTGGGTGGTTTGTGACATAACCAGAAACTTGCTAAAAAGAGGGTCCGACCCAGTATGGTGACATTTAATAGCTTACAGTGTGTCTTCTTCCAGAGTCCCTAGTGAAGAGGAGGCAGCTGGCTTCCTTCTGAGAACACACTAAGTATAATCTATTCTGGGAATTTCTCAAATTCGCATAAATTCCTGGATATGTTGTCAGTGGTATCTCAAGGCATATGATGGGGAATTTCTTCTCAAGTCTAAATCCTGGCAGTCTTGGGAAATGCACTGCTAGTGGTAAGAGAAGATGAAAAAGACATGGCTGTCTGGCAAGTTGCATGTAAGATAGTTTTATGTTTCTAAAAAGGTTGCTACATTCTATGCGGGGACTATGAGGAACAGTTTTTCCTGAAGCTGTCCACTTATAGCGTGACTGACTGGTGCAGTGCAGAAGGAAGATCCCTCCGGACTGAAAGAAGAAAAGCATAGAAACCTCATGCTTCTAACGCAAGGCTTTGGGGCCTGATTTGTAGTTTCCAGGTGTATTTTCCCCCCTGATGGTTATTTGAACCATGGAGTCAAAACTCTCTGTTCCTCCCATATTTTGATAATTCAATACTCTGGTCAGTAGTTTGAAATCACAAATGTGATTTTTGAGGACACTGGACCTTGCCATATGTTGTTCTGCTTGTTTGCTATATGACAGCGTGCAGGTCTCACAGGGAGAGCAGCTGCGTGTAGTAAGAAATGGCTTATTAATAAAAGATGATACAGCCAGCTTAATGGTACTACCATTTTACCAAAAAAGTAGGAGTGAAGAACTCTTTATGCATCCATCCAGGAGGATGTCTTTTAATCTAGATTGTATGTGGGAAAACACCCCAGGCAGAAGCACTCAGGCTGCTTGAAAAGGATTTGGGAAAGAAGCTGGTTTCGCCTGCTTTACTACACTGTCCTACTGTGTCCTATCATTCACCTCTTGCCCTGGGGGGCTGCCTAACAGAGCTCAGACAGTGAGCCATGTGTTTAAATGCTGGATCTCGGGGGAAACTTAGAGTTTCTGGTCATATTTCATTCTCTACAGGCTCATTTGCAAATAGACTTTCTCACTGGCAAAGCCTAAGTTTTTGCTGTTGTGTCTTTGCAATGTTTGAAGTCGTAACTCAGCTTGCATCCTGGAGAGCTGTTTACTTTTTGTGGTTAGAGAGAGGATGTGGCAGGATGCCATAGTTGAGCAAAGCTGTGTTATGTCCCATTAAACTTACTGCGTGTTTTTTATTTTTGTTTCTTTTTCCTTTTCCTTCCCTAATCTTCTGAAAAACAGTGTATTAATTGGCTTCATTAAGAACAAAGATGCACCAGCCTGGTGGGGATTTTTGATTGCGGCTTTGATGTTTATCTGTGCTGTGCTGCAGACACTCATACTTCACCAGCATTTCCAGTACTGCTTTGTTACTGGGATGAGGCTGAGAACTGGGATCACTGGAGTGATATACCGAAAGGTAAGACTGGAAGAATTTCATGGGCTGGAACACCAGTGAATAGCCAAGCAAGTGGCCTCAGTTCCCAAATACTCAGAGAAGAGCAGGCGTATTGGAGAAGAGTAGCCTCCTGGAATAGAAAAGATTGGGTTTTGGGGTGAGTTTTTAGGAGTCTCTCTATTGTACTTTACAGAATTTTCTAGAAATTAGCAACTTAATGTAAGTGTATTGCTAGGTCACACGCAAATATTGGTTCACTTTAAATATTCAGAAAAGGTATCCAGGAGAATAGCATGTCTGTGCTATGAGTTGATTAGCTGCAACTAGGTTTTCTTCAGAATGCTACATACTGCTTGAGATAGAGGTGCTCACAAGCAAACCATTTCCTGAAGTCCTGTTCTTTGGTGATCAGGAATCGACGTAGGTGTGAACCATTTTATTCTTGTTGGAGAAGCACATTCTCAGGGAGTGTCTTGTCTTACTAATAATCAAGGATTTCTTCTCTGTGTTTCTCCATACGTATCAAGTTTGTGAATCTACTGAATCTCTCTTATTTCTCAGTCCTTAGTCATCACAAACTCAGCAAAGCGCTCATCTACTGTTGGAGAAATTGTCAACTTGATGTCAGTGGATGCCCAACGTTTCATGGACCTGATGACTTTCCTGAACATGTTATGGTCTGCACCACTCCAGATATTTCTAGCTTTGTATTTCCTCTGGCAGGTACAGACATTGTCACATTTTTTCAGAATTTGTCTAAATGGTGTGCAAGCTTTTTTTTTTTTTTTTTTGTTAATTTGACCCACCACTGCTTTTTTAGAAACTTATTGTTCTGCCTTGCAGTAAAATAGCTTATAATGGTGTTCAGCTGCTATGCAAGATAAGGCATTTGAAGCAAAAGGTAGCCTTGATGTCTCCTCTGTCTCTACCATGCTTTGATAGGATCAGTCTTGGGCTCATCACAGTGTTTCCAGTAGTTGATACAAATGAGAGCTTGAGGGAAATGGTTTAAAAACCAAACCAAACAAAAAAAATCTGGACTTAGGAAATGAAAGCTGTGTATGAGGATTATATTGTGCCATATAAAGAAGTTTTGTGCAAGTCAACACGAAACAAATCTCACCTGGAATAACCGTAATTTTTTCTTCGCTACAGTGAAGTTCTTTCTGGTTTATTCCAGATTCAGTTTGAGCACTGGCTTTTATCCTTAAAATGTTTCTATGCAATTAATCTGTTTTACTGCATAAAACAGTAGCACCAACATAACCATATTGATTTAGAGTTGAAAGCCATTAACTTGCAGCAGCTTTCTATGAGTTACTGCTCCTCTGGCAAGCTGAACTCTGGTAGCTAGCAGTTTGTGTGCTTTTACTTGCATTGAGGGTACCAGGTTACTTCAGTAATTACAGTTCCCTAGGTCAGAGAGAAGTCAATGGAAAAATTCTTTCTGTGTGGCTTATTTGTTCCCTTTCTACGTTTGCTCAATAGCTCTGTATTTGCATTAGTGCAAACTTACTTTCCCCTCCCACTGGAAACCACTTAACAGGTAGATCACAAAGCGCTCTGCTATCGCCAGTACTAGCATAATAAGAATTCAAGGTGGATGCTGTCATATTTTTCTGTCTCCTCCTCACCGTTGTTCTGTGGAATCAGAACACTTCACTGGGAGGAGTTCAACTTGTCTATGTAAAAAATACATTTCTCTCTCTATAACCTACTGTTGTTTTAATGCTTACCATAGGGAACAGCGGCACTTGGGTACAACAACAACTTATCTTTTTTCTTTCAATCAAGACTTTAGGGCCTTCTGTGCTGGCAGGAGTTGCCGTGATGGTTTTACTTATCCCGTTTAACTCTGCAATAGCAATGAAAACCAGAGCATTCCAGGTAAGGTACCAGCAGAGAGGGTGCCACTGCCTGAATTGGCAGCTGTGTTACGAGAAATTAAGACATCAGTGGTTGTTTTGGCCACTAATGAGCTGCCATTTGCCCCAATTTAGTTATGAGTAAGATTATACTGATATATTTAATAACTGTATCCTCTCAGATAGTATTTTTTCCATAGTGAATTGAATGCTATTTAAGGGAAAGGTGTGGCATTGAGTCAGTGGCTCTTCATACTGCTGGAGCAGCTTTGGGGATTAGCAAGAAGTTTCTTTGTCTCCATATCCCTTCACCTGGTAGCTTCTTCTAGGAGTGTTTCAAGAAAGGGCAAATAAATGCTGGTTTTTAAGCTGTGAATGACTGTTTTCAGAGATGGTAACTGAAACTTGGCAGCTTGTTTTTTATGCAAATAGCCGGTCTTGACTTTCACAGCTACTGGGCTGGACTAAATTTTATCTTAAGGTAAAAGGATCCTTTATTCCTTTCTTTATAGTTTTAGTCATCTCTAGTCAAGGAAGGCTGAAAAAAACAATATAATAGTGCCCTCTGGCTTTGCGCTAGAAAAATCTAGTAAGTGGCTTGTGCTGTGCAACCTATCAGTGACTGTTTGGAAGATTTAAAAAAAAAAAAAATCAAGCTGTTGATGTAAAAAAGGTAAAAGTTAAACAAATATAAATTATGACATTTAAGCACAGCCTTAGTAGCAGAGTGGTATTATTACATGCCTTAAAGAGACATACAGACTTCCCATTAAATCTCTTGGATGCCGACATGTTAGTATTAACATTCCTTTTCTCCCTTGCCCATTATAAGATGCTCAGAGCTGCATAACTTGGTGTGCATGTATGTGTGAATGCAGTTTTTCATTTTGTCTATACAGCTGAGCAGGGATTTTTTTTAAAGTAACTGAATGAAGCAGTGTATTCTAATGTATAGGAAAAAAATAAACTAGGAGTAACCACAATTTTCAAGGGATGCCCTAAGAAATACAGCTACGCAAAAAGTCTGAAGAAATCAAAGGAAGAAGTAGGGTAGTATTTTTGTGAAGTGCCTGAATCTTTCTTTAAGGTGGTTTTGAAAATGTAATCCCTAACAGTGAAAATGAGCGGAAAGACTTTATACTCTGCTTTTCATCCATTTTCTTTGACTTCTTGTTTCTTTGGATGTATAGACTTGCACAGTAAGTTTACTGATAACAGTCTGGCTTTCTTTAATTACATTTTGCATCCTCTTTAGAAATAGCCCGAGGACCATCACACCTGTGAGCGAACATGTTGAAAGCTCTCTTCTAGTCATTCCTGTGACACTCTTGTCTCCTGTGTTTACTAATAACCTAGGTAGAACAAATGCGATATAAAGACTCCCGCATTAAATTAATGAATGAGATTCTTGGTGGCATAAAGGTGCTGAAGCTGTATGCTTGGGAACCATCGTTTTCAGAAAAAGTGTTGGAGATACGAAAGAATGAGCTCCGAGTTTTGAAAAAATCTGCCTATCTCAATTCTTTGTCCACCTTTGCATGGATCAGCGCACCATTCCTGGTAAATTGAATTTGCATGACTTTCTGAGCTGTACAAGTGCATCCTTGAAGGATAAGCATGAAGCTTTGTGCTTGCTAAATGTACATAGGAATAAAATGTAAATACTTTTTAAAAAAAAATTACTCACATGCTTTGAAGCAAAGTTCCCTGTTCTCTAGAGCCTTTTTGTTAATCGGTATTAAAGTATTTCTTGATAAAGCCTGCCAATGGAAGCTGGGAATAGCTGTCTCAGGAGAATTTCCAACCACTTCAAAGTACTTCCCGTAACAAATTGAAACTAGAATTTGAAACCTCAGAGATATTTGTGAATAGCAAAAATAGCAAAAAAAAATAAAATTTAATTGAGTCAGTCAGGACAATGTCTATCAAGCTCTCATTTCTACCTTTCGTGTTACAGTGCTCTGCTTGTTTTAGTGGGAGAGGGAGTTGTTAAATTATTCTACAACCTAAAAAGATTGATTTAATGTAAAAAAATAAAGCCCAAATGATACATTGCCAATCCCGAAATGCTTTTTCCTCAGTTTTCTCTTTCCCTCTATTTTCCACTTCATTGTACTGTGATCCCTTTTGCAGAAAGGGTTTTGGTTTTGGTGAATAAAAACATTCAGATAAGTGCTTTTTCAAAAATAGTCCTAGTCGACTGTTCTTGAGATCAAAAGCCCAACCCTGCAGAAATATTCTTAATGGCCTCAAGATCCTGCCTCTTTCACGTTTCCTTAAAGTTAATGCACTTCCTTAAATACACATTCCCATTCCTGCTTGCCATTAGTTTACTTGCATGGGATGGTCCCTCCACAGGGGATGGTCCCTGTCATACAGCAAACCAGCAGATAACTTGGATTTTACCCCCTTTCCTGTTGTTCGGTACATCTTGTCTGCTTAGCCTGCAGTTTACAACGGGAAAATTTGGTTGGGTGGAGTTGGAAATGCAGCCAAACCACAGTCAGATAACCACTTCTCGTTTTTTATTTACCCGAGTTCTGTAGTTCACCTCTCAAATCTCCTAGATCAACTGAATGTAGCCATTAGTAATCTGAAAGTTATTTTATTCTGTGTGCCCTTTTTTGTATCAACTTGTTCATATAACTTGTCATTCTTAAAGCATGTTGAAAAGGTCAGAAATGGAGAATTTGCCCAATTTTATTGTTAATACTTTTATTTCAAAGATGCCTATCAGGCTCGACTGCTTTTTAAAATGTCAAAATATTACATACATCTTGCAGTAAACACACTTTCTGGCTTTCAGGTAGCACTGACGACATTTGCTGTATATGTCTCGGTGGATGAGAAGAATATCCTGGATGCAGAAAAGGCTTTTGTCTCCCTCTCCTTGTTTAATATCTTAAAGTTTCCCCTCAATATGCTTCCACAAGTCATTAGCAACATTGCGCAGGTAAGGAGGATCTGGTGTGTCAGTTGTTTTGAACAACTTGAGAAAAAAGAACCCTAGGTGTCCCTAAGTTCTGGAATGCAGAGATCCCTTGCACCTGCCTGTTAGGTGGTTTTCTTTCTGATATGCTTTCTCTGCTGCCGCCCTGTATGGGAAAGCCTGACATCTGAGTAAGCTTGTCTCTGTGAATTTTGCTTCGCTCAGATGAACTCAGCTTGGTCTGAGAAATTTCACAGTTAAAAGCTTGAATTTCAGCATAAGACTGACTGCAGGAAAAGAGTGAGTCACTGTTCAGGAAGCCCACAGGGTGAAAGCTTAAGCCATTCTGCACGCTTTCTTGTTCAATAGTAAGAGCATTAAGTCCCCATTAAAACAACGATAAAATAACGCTGCGCTCTTTTCTTAGACAAGCGTTTCCCTAAAGAGAATTCAGCAGTTCCTGAGTCACGATGAACTGGATCCAAATTGTGTGGAAACAAAAGTGATTGCACCAGGTAAAGACATCAGTATTTTTCTAAGCTATGCTAGTACAACAAACATCTTGTATTTGTTTTGGACTGGTTGAGTTATGAAGAAAAAAAACAAACAGCAGTAATTTTTTTTTTTTTTTTTGTTAAAAGAAGCTGCTGCTTTGAAAAGTATGTGTTTGTTGTTCAGGCTATGTGGAAATTACAAAAGTTTTTGACTGTATTTTTGAGCTTTGAGCTGAGGTATTGGGCCGCAGTTTGCATCTGCAATGCGTTGGATGCTAACAGCACTGAGTAATGAAGCGCATCCACTGACTGGGGACAGTAAGACCTGCTCAGACCTTTCGCAATGCACAAAAGCTCAGGAACATTATAAACAGGTTTGATTTCTTCTGTTGGAAACAGTATCCCAAAATAAATGAGCAAACCAGGTGGTCTCAAAAAATCATGTTTTATCATGTAATGCGCTTTGGTGACACAGTGGTTTGAAACTTCTCCTGTGTGTGGTGCCATAGACAGATGAGGAGGAGGGATGGCTGTGTGGCTGTCGTGCCATTGCTGTTACACACCGTCCCACTGGGAGGTAAAGAAAGCCTGCAGATCTGTAACTTGTTAGTGTGGCAAGCAAAAAGCTGCGCAGAGGCAAATTTAATCTGATGCATCAAAGTCAACAGCATGCAGTGGACTCCCACTGACTTGAAAGTGGTTTCTTAAAGTTAAGTTGTGCTGACAGTTGCACAGGGATTCTGAGCAGCAAATGTTGGGACTGGCCTCACCAGGACGGGGTGAAGCAGGACAGCTTTTCAGCTCCATAGGTTTGTAAGCTCACAGTCTGTAGTCTTAAGATGCAATCAGTTATTTTCACTCTGAACAAGCCTGTCTTGTGACCCATAGTCATGAGACTGTGGTTCCCATGCCAGTAGAAAAGGGAACTGCAGTGTACATGAAACACCCATAAAGATTCCTCTGTCTGCCAGTCTCTTGGCTGTACTATTCTGTGTAACACATTTCCTGCCTTCTCTGTTGCTGTGTTTTTGTCATACAGGCAATGCCATCAGCGTAACAAATGCGACGTTCAGCTGGGGAAAGGAGCTTAAGCCGTCTTTGAAAGAGTAAGATTTCTTTGTGCAATTGCAATACAACATCTACCTGCTTCCTGGTTTCTGGCTCCTGGGAGGTCTGTTTGAAAGATGTCTGGTAATATCTGCAGGCTCACTTCTGGAAAAGGTTGTTTCCACACATCCCATATGTACATCCCTTCTGCCTTTAAAACATCGAGCTAATCCTCGTGCCTCATGGTATTTAGGCATTACAGAACAGCACTGTAAGGCTTACAGCGACTAACATAAAATAGTTACCCAGTACAGGACAGAAAGGCTATGTACATTTCTTAAATAGACTTTTCTTTTTAACTGAAGCATTAGACAAACCAAATTGATCTGATGGATTATGAGGACAATTCAGATGTCTGGGTTTGGGCTTGGGCATGTGAACAGTGGTCTGTTCTTTCAAGAGTCTTGTGGCAGACTCATCCCTGTGGCTGTACATGGGCCATTTCCAGACTGCGGGGAGTCCGTGTTTTGCTTGTTTGCCAATCTGAATGAATACAAACAAAATTTGCCTGGAAGCATATACTTCCTTATGTTATGCTTTGTTGTCAGATCAAAATCACAGAAACCTGGTAAGCCTTCTTAGAATTCTCACTCCAAGGAGGTCGTGCTGCTGTGCTGAGTGTATTATGTTAACGGGTTATACATGGATAACCTGCAAGCGAGAGGCTTAGAGTTCAAGGGAGCCAGTTTGGTTCAGGCAAAGAAATCTGCAGACAGGTCGACTTCAGTGATCTGGGGTTTATTTCATAAAGAACCGTGTATGTCCAGCTCAAACTGCTAGCCACCTGGGCCTAAAAATTACCCAGTGATTTCCTAAAGTAGCAGTAAGGAAACTCAGCTAGAGGGAAAGAATAACAAAAAAAAAAATTGTAGTGCTTTTGAGTTTTCCTGCTTTGAACGTTTTTTTGTTTTTTTTTTATTTTATTTGAAACAACCAAACAAAAAACCTCTTCCTGTGTTCAAAACATCAACTACCTGATTGGTAAGGGGCTCCAGTTCTTATGTGGATCTAGTTCTGCATCAGCATTTCTGCAAACAGAAGATTGGCTTGATTTCATTAGTGAAAGACGCTTTGATGGCAAAGAGACTGTATCCATCGGTTATTTCTGTATGAGTGTACTTTCAAAACGAGGCCCTAAAGCAGTATCTTTAAGAACATAGTGGGGAAAACAGTAAAGAATTTTAATTGGGAAAGTGTTTTTCACGTGTCATTGTGAACCCCATTTACTAGCACTGGAAATATGGTACTAAAGTGGTTTGAACATTTTTAGATGGGATGTTTTCACGCACTGCTTTTGTACAATTGCTCTTGGATTTAAAAACAAAACCCAAAAAGACTGCTGAAAGTTTGTCTACTTTCAAAATGCTTGCTAACCCTGTTTGACTTGCTGATGGACTCATATGACAGAGGAAAGGGTCTTAGAAGGCTTGCTACCAATCCTACTGATTTTAACAACCAACAAGATAGACTAATGCTGGGTTTCCATTTACTCCTACAGTTCTGGTTACAGTTGATTGTACACAAGAATGGGAGGAGAAGACCAGTGACCAAGTTATGCTTACTATATCCAGTCAGGCTGAGGTCAGGCTGATTTGTCACTGCGTATTTCAGCCCTCCTTTAAAGACCCATAATGTCTTTAGTAAACTAATGTTTAATTAATTTCCAGCCTGTTTCCTCCACAGTGTAAATCTGTTGGTCCCCAGCGGTGCTTTGGTTGCTGTCGTTGGCCACGTTGGCTGTGGGAAATCTTCTCTGGTGTCTGCTCTCCTGGGTGAAATGGAAAAGCTGGAAGGAGAAGTGGCTGTGAAGGTCAGTATTGTTTACGATGCCATTTAATGACAGTATGGAAATGTGCTGCTTATGCCTGCTGTTGCTTATAATGTACATCAGGCTGGAGAGGGAATTCTGTTTGCTCCTGTGTCAGCTTGTCTGCGTGTTTATTTGGGTTTTGCTCACACCTATTCTGTTGTGTTTCATATGAAACGACTTTCCTGATTCTATCAACTATACATCAGCAATTAGCACACCTATAACGGGAATTTATATCAAGCAGGAGCTATATCTATGTGCTGTAGATCTTAATCAGAGTTGTAAGCATGAATTTTGTTTGTAACAAGTCAGAGGTTTCCTTTCTCCCTCCTTGTTCTAGGGTTCTGTTGCTTATGTGCCTCAACAAGCCTGGATCCAGAATGCCACACTGAAAGATAACATTTTGTTTGGCCAAGCTCCTAATGAACAAAAATACCAAAATGTCCTGGAGGCCTGTGCTTTAAAAACTGACCTGGAAGTGCTGCCAGGAGGAGATCAGACTGAGATAGGAGAGAAGGTAATTTTATTTTTGTTTCAAGTCAGACCTGCTTGGTGATTCCTGTTCTGTCTAGCTAAAGAGAAAATGCTGTAAAGTCAGCAGTTGATATGGTTTGATTGTTTGTCGCGGATGGAGCAATGCACTTCACTCGTAGAGAGAAGCAGCAACACATTTATTGATATCAAGTAGGGATTTAACAAAGTTTGGTAAACGTGACAGTGTTTCAACAAGATTCGAGATGCCAAGGCACACTTGATTTGGTTTGATCGTTACAATGGCATCCCTGCTACAATCAACACTGAAACATGCGGGGCAGTTTTGTGGAAGGCAGTTGGACTTCCTAACTTTAAGTGTGTGTTTGTACCATGATGCATAATTGCACATCTAGCCCTGGAAGATCAGAACGTCCTCCCATTTGTTGTCCAGTTGTAAAGGTGCATCTGTCCAGAATACTTGAAGTCCTTCCTTTTCCTGGAGGGATAAAAAGAGAGGGAACATATGGTGTGCGTCAAGTGAAAAAGTGATATGATCATCCCTTAACGCCTCATTTTAATGAGAAACTTTTACATCTGTGATTANTTTTTTTTTTTTTTTTTTTTTTTTTATGGGCCACTAAATTTCAGATGGATATCATGAAGTGGGGTGGATGTGTGGGTTTGTATGTAAGATGAGACGCGGAAGATGTTCCAGGTGCCGCAGCCCTGCTTTGGATGTTTGCATTTTACATCCTGGTTGATGGTCTTCCTTTTTATAGTTTTGCGTTTTAACAGCTCCCTTTAGGAGCTTATTAAGCAAGAGGCTTATTCCATCTCCAGATTGCTGGGTGAGTGGAAGTTTGGCAGTGAACAAACAGATTTAGAGGCGTTCTGTTCCTGTCTCTGGCTCTGAGTGAGTTATTCTCTTCAGCATCTCATGTTTCATTTAGCATCCATGTGTTTGACTGGGTGAGAGCCATAAAAAGTCATAGCTGTTGTTAGAACCAAGTTGTGTGATATGTTTTGTTTTTTTGTTTTTTTCCCTCCTCTCTCCCTTCAGGGCATCAACCTCTCAGGTGGCCAGAGGCAGCGAGTGAGCCTCGCTCGTGCAGTGTACAGCAACTCTGACATTTACCTGTTAGATGATCCTCTTTCTGCTGTGGACTCGCATGTCGCAAAGCACATCTTTGACAAAGTTATTGGTCCAGATGGGGTACTTAAAGGAAAAGTAAGCTGGCATTTAGATCCTCTTAAAACTGCATACAAACTCAGAAACACTGATGGGTAACAGGAAAGCTATTTCACCACCGAGGCCTGAGTGCTGATTCATTCCTGAATTTCTGTTTAATTGGCAGTGTGGACACCTTTTCCCCACAGCACAGACTCTGCAGTGAGCTGCTATTCAGGCATGCCCAGAAGCAATGTGATCTAGTCAGAATATGTAGAGGCAGAAACCTGGTCTGTCTTTTAAAATCCCTACTATGAGATCGCCAAAAACCAAGGCATTTGCAGAAACTTGTAAAGGTTGTTACTCAGAGGCAGTATAATGAGGAAGTTTTAACAGCTTACTGATTTTACAGTTACTGAGGTCTTCAGCAGAATGCAACCACGTTGCAATCTCTTTCCTTCCCCTTCTACTCCTGTTATGATCTCAGACTATCTCAGAGCTCCAAAGAGAAGGGCTGCAAAGAAAATCAGCACAAGGGAAAGTGGGAATGATAATTCGGTTGGTTTACTTCCTGCTGTGGCTATATCGGTATGTGGTAGGAAGCATAGTAAGCTCATGCACGTATTTCTAAGCTAACTTGGCTAACGGGCAGTGTATTTACCCTGGCATTTCACCTTGACATAACAACTCCCTGTCCCAAAAATGTGGTAGCATTTGGCTTGCTGAGTAGTGTTAGTCCCCACAGTGGCAACTGAGAGACGTGGGTGTTTTCTCCTTTTCCCTCTCCAGACCCGAATTCTGGTCACGCATGGCATCAGCTTCCTGCCTCAGGTAGACCATATAGTTGTCCTGGTAGATGGCAAAATCTCTGAAATGGGATCTTACCAAGACCTTCTGAAACAAAACAAGGCCTTTGCGGAATTCCTGCGAAATTATGCGCTTGATGAAGACATTGAAGAGGATGAACCAACAAGTACAGTATTGCTTTTTCTTAAAACATATCTTTTTCTGTCAACTAGGTTACAGATGTTTTCTGTGTATAAAGTGTCCCTTGCTTCTTCATGACAGCCTGGCATTTGCCTTTCTGTATTACTATTAAAAATTATTGTCTATGGCCAGGTCTGTATTACTGATAAATGTTTTCACAAATTTCTTTCAAAATTTCATGTGGTTTGTCCTAGAAAAAAGCAATTCTTTTGTTAGAAATTATTTTAAAGCTGGGAATTTAGTTTACAATTAGCAAGGTCAAGCTCAGCAGGAAAATAGAGTTAGCTGAGAACCAACTGAGCTTGCTATCAAAGGGGCTACCCAGGGTCCGGTATTTTTTCCTCTGTTTTTGTGTTGTTGTTTTTTTTCATATAGCAAAGTTCAAATGACATTTTAATCCTGGGTTACTTTTCAGTTTGGTTTGATTCTGATAAAATGATACAAGATTAAAGCATTTTGGTAAATGTTTCCTCTGTGTGACAGTGTTCCCACGCTCTTTGATTGCAGCACTGCTTCTCTCCAGACAGAGAGAGAGAAACATGCATGACATCTTCTAGCGACAGCAGAGGCTTGCAGGAGTTCCTGACATGGCTTCCCCATCCCAAGATCATGCCTAGAGCATGCCCTATAAGTGAATTCAGCTGCAACCATCTATAAAGCTATTGCTTAATGTTTCTGATGCACTACGGGAACATGATGTAAATGCATTTGGCAGCCAACCTGCCTCACAAGATCTTTGCACTGTAGTTAGGAAAAGTGATTCACAGAAGGGATGTAAGCAAAACTATGGGGGAGTTTACGCACTATGATTTTCCTGCTGTGGTATTGTTTTTTGTGACTCTTGCTTTGTGTAGCCACCTTTTTCTGTGCTTTCTGATTTATTCAGCAGAAAATCTGAGATGTGATCTTGTCTTGCAGTGCTGGAGGAGGAAGAAGTCCTGCTAGCTGAAGACACCCTCAGCATCCACACTGATCTGGCAGATAACGAACCGGTGACAAATGAGGTCCGCAAACAGTTTCTTAGGTAAACATGAGGTCTTCTAGTGCTTATAGTCTGTGTCTAGGGTGAAACACATCTGAAAGAGGTTGGTCATGTACTGCCTCTCAGTCTGGGCTTTAATTTCCTTAGATTCCTCTTCCACATACATTGGTTTAGTGTCCTTTTGAAAATAAATGTGAAAGAACGTGCAAAGAAGATCAAACATCTATTCCTGCCATCTTTTTTTTAATCTGAACTGAAGCAATTTCTTGAAGCAACTCTCTGGATCTCAAGTAACACCACTGTATGTATTTACCCACACAACACTGAACTGTTACCAGTTGCATGATAAATAAACCCTTTGCGTTGTGCTTTTCCATTGGGAATCTTGGATATCTTTAAAAATTTTCATAACCATACCCATAGATCCTGTCCAGCTACTGTTTTTGCGAAAACAGAGAAGCTCAGGGGTTAGCTTTGAAATGTCTGCCTTGTGATGAAGCCTCTAGAGGCCTTTACCAAAGAGCCCAGGCCCTGCCACAGCCGTTGTTAGGTACTATATTTCTGGCATCACTGAACATTCATAGGGGTGGTACAAGCACCCATAGCTGTGAGTCAGGCTGGCATGGGAACTCAGCAGAGGAGCTGGGAATAAGTCCAACCCACTGCATCCCAGCCTTGCCTTAGCACTGCCACAATATGCCCTTTTTCTCCTAATGACTCTTTTGTTTTGACTAGGCAACTTAGTGTAATATCTTCTGAGGGAGGAGAATGTCCCAACAAAATGTCAACGAAACGAAGAGTCTGTGAAAAGAAGCCAGCAGAGCCTCCTCTGCCAAGAAAAAATCCTAACGAGAAACTTATTCAGGCTGAAACCACTGAAACGGGAACGGTATGGTTTGATTCCCCCCTCCCTTTTCCTATGTTTTTTTTTTCTGTTTGAAAAAATGTTTATTTTTACATTTGATCCAGTTCTGTTAAATGTGTTGTATAAATCACAACTGCAGCCTTTGGGCATTAATCTGATGGTTGCTGACCATTCAAATTTGGGATTTTGGCAGAGGTTTCTGCACCTGGCAAGGGCTATGTACTCAGGGAAAAAAAGAAAAAAAAAGATAAAAAATCCCTTCTAGCTCCTGCCACAGTCACCTGATACCGCGTAGCACTGTGCTCCATCAGCCCTGTCTTTGCGTTGCAGAGCTTTCAGCACTGTTGGTTTTTAAACTCTTGGCTGCTGTTGAGTCCAGCTGCAGCACTGGGTATTTGATGACCCGCGGCGGTGGGTTATACGAGCCAGCTGCCGGCTGTGTGCCAGCGGATCTGTTCTGCCTAAATGATACCTGCCACCCCAGCTTTGAGAGCGTTTTATGCTTATAGGTACAAAAAGGGCTGTACTCTTCCCGAGCAGGGCCAAGGAATGAAATGGGAACAGGGAAAAAGAGAAGGAGAAAAAAAAAAAAGAGAAAGTGGGAATACAAAAATAAAAGAAAGGAACAGAAAGGAGCAGTGGGTGGAATAGGAGCAGGGAGGTTTCGTTAAAGAAAGCCGCTTCCCTCCACTTCAGAAGGCTCAGTGTATCCTGTTTAGTCTGATGTCCATGGCACAAACATGTAATTAACTGTTTCTGTGGATTATTTTAGGTTTCAAAGTGCCTAATCAACAACACTTGTTCTTTTAATAATTCCTTCTTATACTTTTTTAGAGACCGAGTTTTGTCTCTGTCTCTTTTTGCTTCTCTGCCTTTTTGCCCTACCTTAGAGAGAACTTCTTTACTTTTTGCCACAGGCATCATCTGTTTATGTTCCTTTTGGGGTGCACTAGCATTTGGTACCTCATTTAAGCTGCTGTAAAGACACCTGAATGGAGGCATATTCAGCACTTTTCCTTAAATAGGCCATTTGAAGTAGTCCTGAGCTCGATACGCCTGCCAAGTTGCTTCTTTTGCCTGAAAAACTTTGGCTCCTGTTCTTGTTACCCATCCTCTGCTGCTATTTGATCAGCCTCTTTTCTTTTTCTGGTGGTTTTTTTTTCCCCTCCTCTGGTATAGTCTCAAAAACTAAAACCCCATAAAACTAATAAAATACAGTTCCTCAAAATGGAGGAAAAGAGTATTTCAGAGACGTTTCTGACTTGTTCTGAAAGTCATGGCCCTGACATGGAGCTCAGGCAGATGAACTGTTCCCTGTGGTGTGTTAGAGTTTGGGCGGTTTTGAACTTAGCAGTTCCTCTGATGAAGAATTTTTTTTTCTTACTGTGTCTAAACTCCCGATTGTCTTAAGTTGTACAAACCAGCGTTGGTGTGTGATTTTGCAGGTAAAGCTAACAGTGTTCTGGCAATACGTGAAGGCTGTCAGCCCTGTCATTTCTTTAGTGATATGTTTTCTATATTGCTGTCAAAACGCTGCTGCCATTGGGGCCAATGTGTGGCTCAGTGACTGGACCAATGAGCCGGTGATAAATGGGACTCAGCACAACACAGCCATGCGAATTGGAGTCTATGCTGCCTTGGGCCTCTTGCAAGGTGAGACCAGATAAAATCATGATGTCTCAATGTTTAGTAAAAAGTAATCAGGTGGGAAAGCCACAGTGCCAGTTGCTGGTGACCAAAAGTTGCCCCCCAAATCCTATCCTAAGCATGGGAAGTAATGTAACCTGGAGCTACAAAGCCTGAGCTCAGCCCGACGCTTTTAATTTTGTTGTGAAGCCCTTGGGAGGGGGTTGAGCAGGTGACATGGAAGCTTGAGGGAGGTCAGTTGGAGAGAAAATATGAAAACTTAGGTGCAGAAGAGACTGAAGGGTTGGGGTGAAGTTGTAGCATTAGGACTTTATGGAGTCTTGCGGAAAGCAGAGGGAGGATGGTTGTGCATCTGTCTGCTGTGGACAGCATGGTGAAATCCTACAGGACATGGTCCTGTGCTTTAAGCAGCAGTGACTGCAATGGTGTAGTGCTACTGTGCATGGTGAAAGAAGAGTGGATAGGAAATATAGTGAAGGAAGCAATGCTTCTCTCACGACATAAAGAGCTGAGTGTGAAAGAGCTGTGAATTGGGAAAATCATGTTCACTGGCTAACACATCTCCTTTTCACCTCTTAGGCGTCATAGTACTCATCTCCTCCTTTACCCTGGCTATGGGAGGCATTAATGCAGCCCGGACGCTTCATGCTGCTCTGCTGGAGAACAAATTTCACACCCCGCAGTCTTTCTATGACACCACCCCAACCGGCCGAATCATCAACCGCTTTTCGAAGGACATCTATGTGATCGATGAAGTAATCCCGCCGACCATCTTGATGTTCCTTGGAACGTTCTTCACCTCTTTATCGACAATGATTGTAATTATAGCAAGTACTCCACTCTTCGCTGTGGTTATAGTCCCACTTGCAATTCTGTACTTCTTTGTTCAGGTAACTGGAAATATATCTGACTACCATTGCAATGACTTTTAGTCCATTGTTTGTGTTTCTTTTTAGGAAAAAAAAACATATGAATTTGGGGAAAATTGAAATATCTGAAGTAACTACATGTTTAGTAAACAAAACATTATTTACTTCTCTCAGAAAAAAAATGTCCTGTGAGGTGAAGTCATGAAATAAATAGGCATAACCTTTTTTGTGCTTTCAAGTAATAACAAGTAAGCCTACTGCTAGAGATAGAGCTGCAGTGCACTTCAATATATTGAAGTGTGTATATATTTGACATATTGAGAAGTTTGTAAGGTGGTAAGCAGTTATATTGAAAATAGAAAGCATCAATTTTGTTGTTTTCTGAGTAAAAATTAAGCTTATTTTATAGACCGTAAATAGAGGTGCAAATTCATGTTTCATTTTCTTGGAAAATGAGGCTCCTACAAATGGATTCATTTTGTTAAGCTGTATCAACTAAATTTAAAGGGACACAGATAAATTCAACTTACAGTCTATAGAAATTGTAGTTACCCAATACTTTGTTGTGGAATGAAGTGAAGATAACTTTCTTGAAATTATTCTTAATTATAGAGGTTATTTTGGAGGGTTGAAAGGTATCAGTAGCAATCTCCTCTAAATCCTTAACCTAAAAGATTCTTCACTGTTAGTTAAAAGAGAAAGTATTTCATGTGCCCTTCAATTTTCTCCAAAAAATGGCAGCGATTCTACGTAGCTACCTCCCGCCAGCTGAAGCGTCTGGAGTCTGTGAGCAGATCTCCCATTTACTCACACTTCTCAGAAACAGTATCAGGGGCCAGTGTCATCAGAGCCTATAGAAGAGTGAAGTCCTTTGTAGACATCAGTGATCTGAAGATGGATGAAAATCAGAAGAGTTACTATCCTGGCATAGTATCAAACAGGTAAAAAAGGCATCTAACTTCTGGTTTCCACTTAGATAATCCTGTGCTTGCATAACTGGTCCAAGCAACCATTTACCACTCTGCTTATGTCTGCCTTTTTCCCAGGTGGCTGGGTGTTCGAGTTGAATTTGTGGGGAACTGTATTGTCCTTTTTGCTGCCCTTTTTGCTGTGATTGGTAAAAACAGCCTGAATGCTGGCTTGGTAGGACTTTCAGTATCTTATGCATTGCAGGTGTGTATTATAGCTTTCTGTTCTTTGATGGATTTGCATTTTTGTAGATGGTATCAGATATATTAGCAATAATTATAAGTGCTTGTTAAAGCTGAAGTTAAAAAGGAAATAATAAAAATGAGTTGTGGGACATCTGGAAACAGTAGAGATTTATACTGATTGCTGGCAGACCATCAGCAAGCTCACACGCGCTAGGACTTCAGGGCACTTTGGGAGCATTGAGGTTGTGCTGCACCCCAGTATCCCCAGTGGGAGCATGCAGGAAGCTCAGGAGGTGTCAGGTGCACCCACCAAGAGCAGGTCATTTGAGCAGCATGGGCTTAACATCCTGCATCACGCTTGCTACGTAGCACATCAGTGTGTCGAGGTAATCACAGGCAGATCAGTAAGATTCATAAACAGGCAAGATAAACTGCACTCACCCAAATCTAGCAGATTTAATGACCTCACTCTTGCCAGAAGCTTTGTAGATACTGCGAGTGCACAGGATTGCTGTTTGCAGTTTTCCAGTGAGGCCAGTGACTAGGGGAATGACTTCCAACCAACTTTTTTGAGAGGGCCATTTGTTAAATCACCATGGGAGGCATATGCTTCTTCACGTGAATACCTGATTATCTGTAGACTTCTTCTCCCAGTAACTGTCAATGCAAAGGCAATTATATGTAATATTAATGTGAAGCCATGTCTTAATAGCAGCGTTTGGTTTTGTTGTTATTATTAAATCTGTTGTTCCTCTGTGGGTGATGTTTTGTTCCTTGCCTTCTCCAAGGTGACCTTGTCTCTGAATTGGATGGTCCGAATGACTTCTGAACTTGAAACTAACATTGTGGCTGTTGAAAGAATAAAAGAGTATTCAGAAACTGAAACAGAGGTCAGCTACCAAGCGTCAAGCGTGCTCACCAACAAGCGTGGCGAAATTTTAATGCACACATTTACATGGTCTTTCTTTAGACTCTTGAGAGACAGTTCCTGCTCTGAGAACGTTATCATTTAACCTGAACAAATGTCACACTCTGAACTGTAATTTATGCTATCGCAGCTCCAAATTATTCCTGCCGTCATGCAGCCTGTGCTTAGCATCTCATTTTCTGCTACTGTGACTGGCTATAGCACAAGAGAGATGAGTTTTGCCATCAGAATATTGCTCCCATTGGGTTTGCAGTGTTTGATGCATAGTCGTACCTGCATGGATGGTGCTGTGATCCTGCTAGGGAGCACAGCTGCAGTTCAATTATCAGGCTATGCACATGTTTTCGGTAGTATTTCTATTTAATCAGCTTAATCGGTCCTCGTCTCCCATGAGACAAGAACCTCTCTAGGAACACTGTATTGCCTAATCCAGGAAGATCATCCAATCACCTACCTTTGTTGCCAAAGACTTTTAAAGGTGGCAGATGGAGCTGTACTGGGAAGTCTGCTGCTCTGTGGGCACACTGGGTTTTGTTAGCCCTATGTACGTGATGAGAGATTAAGAATTAGGAGATGGAGGATCTGAGGAGAGCTGCAGTGTTATGGTTCTGGAGATCAAGTATTTAATCTGGAAGCTAAAAGGAAGCTAGACAAGATGCATGATACATGTTACAAGCCAAAGCTCGAGCTGGCATGAAACAGGCAGTGTTTTATTAAAGTTAATGGTAAAAAATGTAAATTTATATCTATTGAGGATTTGGCCCTATATGCTCAGATTTATTTTCCTGTAAACTTCACAAGAAAGACCAAAATGGGTGGATACTTAGGAATCCATGTTTTGCCCTCATTATTATAAATCAAATAGATCTATCAGATATATTTCTAGTAACCCACAAATGTTAGTGTTTGTATCTGAGTTTGAATTATTTTTTCTTAAACCCGTATGAGGCATTTCTGACTTCTGTTCTTCTTAGGCTCCCTGGATCATTGAGGGCAAGAGTCCCCCAGAAGACTGGCCATCCAAGGGAGAGCTGGAGTTTGTGAATTACTCAGTGAGGTACAGGAAGGGCCTGGATCTAGTGCTGAAGGGTCTAAACCTCCATGTGCACGGTGGAGAAAAGGTGAGTTACCAGCTGTGTGTCTTTGCTAGAACTTTGCTCTGGGCCTCCAGTGAAAACCATGGAGTAGCAGACAAGGTCTACCAGCACGCTTGCCCCAGCGGTGGACACCTACTGAAGCTGACGTTGCTGGAGCCAGCAGTGACAACCATGCTGTCGGTGTGCCAGCAGCCTCTGGGCTGGAGGCAGTAGGAACGCTTGCATGGGACTTCCTGGACTTTCCAAGTTAGGCTGGCAGCAGGCTACCATACACCATGTAGGAGGCACCATTGCAAGTGACAAAAACTCAGTGACAAGAACGCTTTTCTGAAGCAGTGCAGACGGGAGAAGGAATTCCAGCTTTTTCTGCTCTCTGACTTTCCCCGTGAAATCTTTGGCATGGAAGCAAATGACATTCTTTGCTTCCTTAATCAGGAAGTTGCCTCTGTTCTGGGACATTCGTTTCTTCATGCTTCAGTAGAAAGTTCTGGGTTTTGCGTGCTGCTGACAGAACAATTAGCATGGGAAAGTCCTCCACGTAACAGGCTGTTATTAGAAGAGACTTATAATAAGCTGACAGGATGACAGCCGCCTTCTGGAATGGAGATACACGTGCTTACCGTGAAGTCTGAATTGCCCTCTGAAAAGCCTTTGTTTCTTGTCCTTGAGTGATTGGACTCCTAACATGGGTACTTCAGCTAACCACCCAAAGTTATGTAGGATGGCTCTAGGCCTAGGTACATATTTATATGCAATATCATTCAAATTACAGGATGTAACGGCAATGTATACATTACGATGTATGACATGGGTTTCTAGGGAAGGGTGGTTATGTTCTTTCTGAGATTCAGATCTTGTGTCAAACCTCTTAGAGGAATCTCGGAGGTCTGTTTGGTTCTGGGTTTTTTTGTTGTTGGGTTTTGTTTTGGTTTTAACTATATGCTTTGCTGTTAAACCTGCAATTTGTTTTAGATTGGAATTGTTGGCAGAACCGGAGCAGGGAAGTCCTCCATGACGCTCTGTCTCTTTAGGATCCTGGAAGCCGTAAAAGGGGAAATTAAAATTGATGGTGTGAAAATTTCAGAGATTGGTCTCCATGACCTTCGATCGAGGCTAACAATTATTCCTCAGGTACTGTTTCTGTGTATCACAGTAAAGGAAGAATCTCTAACAGCTGAGAAAACCATAAATAATGGTTTTGTCAACAGAGGAAAATGCTTTGTTACACTCGGAAAATTGTTTCAGAAAAACAAACTATTTATACTATAAGTGGCTCTGTCCTGCCACCTTTACAAGATGATGCTGGGTGATAAAATAGGATTTAGGATAAACCATCTTTACAGTCAGAACTTCAGTTTTAAGTGTGTGTAACATAATGTATTTTCAGAGCAGATGGGATTGGGAGGTAGCCTATTTGCAATGCAATGGAGACTTCAAAGCAGTAACTCATAATATCTGTACTAAAAACAGCTAAAGCACTTGTCTAATGGAAGTTGGTTTTATATCCAGGATCCCGTCCTCTTTTCTGGAACACTGAGGATGAACCTGGATCCATTTAATAAGTACTCAGATGAAGAAATATGGAAAGCTCTTGAACTGTCTCATTTGAAGAGGTTTGTCAGCAGTCAGCCATCCATGTTGGACTATGAATGCTCAGAAGGTGGAGAAAACCTTAGGTAAGGAATGCTTGGACCAGAAACATACACCCAGCTTTCATTCAGCCCTAACAGTGAGTAACACTTGAGCACAGGTTTACACTGTAGTCTGTTGAGTCTGAAATGATTTAGCCACCTATTCCTGTTTCAAGAAAACCACTAAGGCTGAAACATTTGCCTACTGTTGTGCCTCTGCTGTGAATGATCTGATTCTTCTTTGCTGCTGGGAGGAATTTCTCCCAAACCAAAATCCTGTTGTATCAGCAAAGAAAGAAGTCTCAGGGTGACAGGGTATTAGGAATAGGCAGTCCCATAAATATGGTTTGGTAGGACGGGAAATGCCATGATAACTTCTGTGCTGAATAAGAGTCTTCTGCCTAAACCGACACTTTAGCAATGTTTGTTTTCCATTATTATTTGGAAGACCCGTAAGACAAATGGGGATGATAAAATGCCATGCCTTGATATGCTGGGTTGGCTTCTGAGACTGTGGTGTAACCAGATGATGTGTGTGATGAATGTTCAGCTCCTTCCTCGTTCTGCAGAGACACTCAGACAGGCAGTGTCTGGGGTGCGTTTGTAGCAGGGGAGGAAGTGTGGGCCGCCCAGATAGTAATTTTATTTTTTTTTATGGTAGAAAGAACTTACAGCTTCAGAACACTCTTTCCTTTTTTTTTTCCTCTTTCTTTTTTTTAAATTTGCATGTGCTCAGTGTTGTTACAACTGTGTGTGTTTCAGCGTTTCAAAACTCGGGCAGAAGCGTTGTAGTCATTAGTTTCCCTGGCTTTTGTCAGTGATAGAAAGGGGGCATTTGGTGGCTCCGTCAGTACCGGGTCAGGCAGTAAGTGAAGACATACGCTAAAACTGGCTGAGTAATGCTGCCGTGTGTGTGAGCCCTAGGGCTGGCAGACCAGGCTGTTTGCAAAATACTTTTTTTTTTTTTTTTTTGTTCAGTAATTATACCTGATGAGTAATCTGCTCTAGCACCAGTGCTCCTGAGCAGTGGAGGGCTAAGGGCAGTGGGGCCTCATTTGTGAAAGCCCTGTCTCTGTTTGCAGCGTTGGCCAAAGACAACTCGTCTGTCTGGCGAGGGCACTGCTTCGCAAGACAAGAATCTTGATCCTCGACGAAGCTACGGCAGCAATCGATCTTGAGACGGATGATCTTATCCAGATGACAATTAGGACCCAGTTTGAAGACTGCACAGTGCTGACGATAGCGCACAGGCTGAACACAATTATGGATTACACAAGGTAAAAATCTCTTAATGGTGCGTGGCAGGGGGGGCTCACCGGTTTACTGGGGGTGTGAAGAGCACTTACAAGGGTCTGGTTTGTCTCTAGACAGCCACACTGGTGCTCTGATCAGGTAGTACGTAAGCAATGATGTTTACAGCATATAATCCTAGAATATCCAGACCCGACTTCGCTTCTGTTGGCATAAGAAACAGGTTCTATAGTCACTAACCAGAGCTACACAAGAGATGCTACCGCATTGCGTTAATGGCCCTGTCCACAGGCTTATGGATCCTTTCTTAACTAGCAGCTGCTGTAACTTTTTCACTAACATCATGTCATATTAATTACTTTAAAATACATTACTGTACTTCATGAGCTTTCATCTCCTTGGCTTTCTGGTACTATTTTCAATTCCAGAACTACCAGTATGACATGTGGGGTATTTTATGTTGCTGGGGGTTTTTTTCCCCCTCATTACCCCTGGGAGATACTGACTGTCCTGCACCTTTTTAAATCAAACAGCAGCTCAGGAAGAATGTTTATCCTCTGTTGTGTTTCAACATGTGAAAATAATTGAGCGAAACAAAGGCAGGGCAAAGATTAGAGCAGTTTGCTTTGTGATAAAAAGGGATATCGCATTTCTCAAGAGGAATTCTCTGACATATCTTCCTCCCCACCACCACCACCTTTTGTTTTGCACAGGGTTCTTGTTCTAGACAACGGAACCATAGCTGAATTCGATACACCTGCAAGCCTTATAGCATCAAAGGGTATTTTCTACAGTATGGCCAAAGATGCTGGACTAGCATGAAAAGAAGACCCCCTTGGGGGTTTGGTTTGGGTATTTTTTTAATATTACTGACTTGCCACAAAAGTGACTTGTGAATGTACTGTAATTTACAAAACTGTTTTTGTAGTAGACTAAACTTGTGATATGTGAACAAAGTATTTTACAATTATAAGGACCAGAAAGTGAATTTTATATTTTTAAATATTTTCTATATACATAAAGTATTTTATTACATGCTTTTTTTTCCCCCAAAATGCCAAACATTCTGCCGAGAAAATGTATCTATCGCAGGACAATATGTACTGTATTCAGGTTTATAATTAGTAAATTATATTAATGGTACAACATACACCTGTTCTGTGTTTTCTGTGTAAGGAGTCATTGGTTTTGAAGTGGAAAGACAGGCCCAGTTAAGCAGTGGCTCAGCTGAAAAATAGCGAAATAACATGTAATCTCTGAGTAGTTCCAACCTGTTCCTTTCCATATTTCCCCCAGAACAGGATAAGGGAGTTGAATGCCACGGCTTCAGGGCTGTGAGCTATCCCGGCACCTTTGGTATCCCTGCCCCAGGCAACTCTGGCATTATAAAATTACTCTTCAGCATAAAATACAAGTAATATGTATCTAAAACTAAACTTACAGATGGCTTAATATAAATCATTAACTACACAATTTCTATCAATTTAGTAGACTCTGCGTAAGCCTGCAGGGACATGGTTGGCACAGAACTATTATAATTTTTGCCATATCTCTTAGGTACGAAGTCACTATGAGTAAGTCTCCACTTAAGCTGAACATGCATGTTCACCAGATGTGTATATAATTTATCTCGTTCAACACTTAATCACCTGAAATAATATGTGATTTGTTTTGCAGAAATAAGTATCTACCTTATTATTGATAACCCAGCCTCCTCAGATAAAGGGAGTCATGTGTTTAAACAACATTTGCTGCTAGGATCTGATAGAACATCTTTTGCTTTAGTTGTTCGCTGCTTCCACAGCAGCAGTTTCTCTAGAAACCCAACAAGAAAAAGTTCCTATGTTTTTCCATAAGTGAAGTTCAGAAACACTTTGAGAAGACAAAAATAATCATTTATTAATTCTTACAAATGATACTTCTTAAATAGAAACAAAAATCTGCAGCCAAGCATTCATTTGACATTAACATTTCATATAGCAGAGCACAAAGTAATGAATTATTTATCATACACAGTAATGTAATGATTATACGCTGATCAGATTGTTAGCAGTGTTAATAGTATCTTCTGTGTATAAACTGCATAAGGTATAAAAATATTCCTCGGAATGCATAGATAGCCATCAGTATCTCTGCAAGATAATCAGGGTAACAACGAAGGCATCAACCCAACAGCTGAGCTTTTCTCTGGTAGGTCTGACTGGGTCATCCCGGCCTTTAGACAGCCGCTGCCTAAACCCTGTCTGCTCTGTGTGCCAGGCAGAGCGCCACGGGCAGCGTGATACGAGGAACATTTTATTATTCCATCATACAGAAGTTAATATACCACCAGCAATTTGGTATAAAAAACAGATATTGCCGATGACTCAGACCACATCTGAACTCTGACACTTTTCAGAAGAGGGTATTTTGTTGTGACAAAAATGTTCTACTATTAGCCTTAGGAGACTGAGCTTCAGTCTAGTAAATTGGCACACAGGAAATTTGGGTGTTTGCATGGAGCTGCGCTTCCAGGTGAGCGCTGGACATCCGACTACAAGGCAGACTGGGAGAGGGCTCCCTCTTGTGTGCTCAGGCACTCCTGCTGAAGCTGCTTCCCTTTGCACAAAGTACTAGTCACTGGATGAGAAAGAGAGAGCATGGGTGAATTTGGGTACCAGTTCCTGTTGTATGAGCTGTAATACAGGTGACTGCTCTGACTGCCACAGCCTCCGAGAGAAGAGACAAGGCTGTGGTGGACACCTAACCCCGGTCAGGGGAGGGCATCTGGAGTGGTAAGAGCTTAGGATGCAGCATCTTTTCAATTTATTTATTCCAGAATTTCATAGCAAAGTAGTCTAAATCTGACTTTTAAGTAACAGGAACAGGAAAGGTGATTTTTTTTTTCTTTCAGTAAACAACATGGGTAAACACAAGTTGGGGGGGGGGGAAGAAAATACATTGCATAGAAACATCAAGATTTAATATCAGCCCATAAAACCTTGGGCTTTTCACTAGTTTCTTTTTACACAGGCAACTTTAAAGGTTCAAGATGTGATCTCTCTCAGGAATGTAGAGGTAAAAGAAAAATAAAATTACAAAATTACTATTTTTGTGCTTTTAAAAGGGGAAATTAAAGCAGCATTGGAGAAATGTGTGGTCAATACAGTAACAAAAATAGTATTTTAAATTGCACATGTCAATACTATATATTGACAGACAACAATAAAAGGAATTTTGGTTGGAAGCATATTTATGATTTGGATAATTACTATCACTTTTTATTTTCAACCTGAGAAATAGGGAGAAGTGTAAACAGGGATTAAGAACTCACAGGTAATAAGTCACTTGACAGTATTTAAACTAGACATAGTTTTGTGCTTCTTCCACAGATTTAAACCCTTCTGGTTTTTTTCCTTCTCAATAAGATATGACTTAGAATACATGATCTAAAAAGTGAACGTTAATGGTAATGGACTCAGTACAAATATTAAATGGGTTTCATGGCAGGTTCTTTAGCTTGAGTACCTCTGCTATTTTATAGCAAACGCATTATTAGAACAGTTTAAGGTAAGCCTTTCCCTGAGAGCTGCTAACTCTGCACTATTTCAAGATTATCTTTTTGTAAGGAAAAGTGTTTCATTAACAGATAGTTCTACTGATACTTCCTTTGCATTACGCTACGTACATATCAGACTCATTACTCTTAGATTAACTAGAGGCTGTAACTGCGCATAACAACTTTAGTTTATTTCAAGGTTAACAAAATAGATTTTTTTCCACATCGTTAGCCCTTATAGATACTGTATTTCAAATGTAATTTTGAAGTGAGAGCTACAAATCTCTTGGTTTATTCTTTAAACAATTAATATGTAAGTTCTGATGCCTTCTTGTTATAACCACTCCGTTCAGAAAGTGTTGGGACTCTGAAAAGTAAGTTTTTGTCGCTTACTGTTAGAACAAGCTCCAGTTCTTGGAAATCCTGTAGCCTTGCAACATCTTTGTCCTTTAAATAAATACAATAAGTTGTTAGGTGATAAACCGTCTGTTCAGTTTTGCAGAGGTATGTTAAAGTAATAGGCTCATACTAACACAAGGTATGTATTTCTCTATAAATACAACAATTCTTTACAGTAAACTGGAAAGCAGACATCCTGTTGCATATTGTATTTATTCTGGGATCCTATTCAGCTACTCACTGGAGTCTATTTTTAGAAGGAACGCAACACTGACGGTGAGTGCAAGTGATTAGTGGAATTACGCTTGTCAAGATCTACTGCGTGCCACCCCCAGCTCCTCTTTTTTTCCCCCTGGGTAATGCTTAGAAGCTCATGAATTGATTCTCGATCTGCCCGAGGAGGTCCTGCACGGCCTTCCACGGGCACCGTCGCAGAGCTGGCTTTGGCAGGGTCTCTAAAGAGCAATGGAAGATCCCCTCCCACAGTACAGCCTCCAGCTCCCACCCCTTCTGCAGCAGTGCTCCGCTGCTGAACGGCATTCAACAGAATTAGTTTTGTGTCACCTCAAGGAACAATAAGTGTCCTGCAGTCCCACCCAGCGAGCCTGAGGTAATTAGAGCTGGAAATAAAAACAGCCCTTTCAACAACAATCTAAGCTGGCAAGTGACAGAATTGCTTATGTATTTATTTTTTTTTCACTTCTTGACTAACAAAGAATAAGTCATCTTATAGTCGGTGAAGACGCAGTACAGTGAGGTCTATTAATCTAGTACTAAACAGCTTATATCCACGAGTGACGCCAACAATGCTCTAGAGGGATTTGAGAGTGAAAGAAAGGTCAACGGTGAATCAGTAAAACGGGTCAGCGGGTCCGTTTTCTGTTTGCTGCACAGGTAAATGTCACTAAAGTGAAAAGACAGTTACATTCGGAGACCTGCACTCGGAATAATTCTGAAACACCTTTCTGTCTTCTGAAGCGACCTTACTGAACTGGCAAAACTCAGCTGAGGACCACAGGCAATGTAACTGCTGGTGACTGGTCACGGTGGTGTGGCATTGCACCGAGTTTAAGAATGTAGTAGAGAAACTCAGACATTAATTGGGCTCAACACCAAAAATTTATGAAAGAAACTTAAGAACCTTTGTACTACAAAAACTAAAACAAACAACTGCTGAGCGCTAGAAGTTGAGGGGAGGTGGTTCACGTTTGGGTTTGTTTTTTTGCAACATGGGCCTATGCAGGTGGCCAACAAATTCTTCCTTTTTAATGATAACCTAAATACCTTTTCTATAACTTACTGCACTTCAAAATTTAGAATTCTTACCTTTCTTAGAATTGTATTGGGTAATTTTCTGATCTTCTGTACGTGCTCAGGGTTAACCCCCAGCTCGCGGCAACTCACTCGGAGCAGTTCCTTATAGGTCAGTTCTTGTCTGTCCAGTTCAATTTCAATGAAGTCATTTTCTCGAAGATTAGGGTTTTGTATTCTAACTTTGAGCACCAGTTCTGTTAGAAATAAAAAGGTATATTAATAGGCAGATGTATAAAGGAATTGGAAAAGCTATCTCTATACTAACTTCCAAATATTTCTCTTAACCTTGTTTGTATCATTTGTAACAATAGAAGAAGCCTCAGAAAGCAAACAACTGGACTTGTATGACCACAATTTTCATTAGATTGACTTTCATCAACCTATATGAAAAAATCATTACAAATCTAATATGGTGTGAGTGTATGCATGTACGAACCTTTGCGTGAATACTCATCTTGTTGGATTTAAGCTAACTTAAAAGCAGATTACAGTGGTTATCAATTTCCTGAGCAATCCAAGATTGCTTTTATTGGCTTTTGATTCTTTTGGTCATCAGCTAACTTCTCATTGCTAATTTATGGCATCGGAACACCTTTTATTTCAAGAATGAAATTCTGAACGGAACTTCCAGATTTCCCTCTTGGGGCAGGCAGTATTTACCTGCAGAAATGGCAGATCATAGAATAGTTCACCTCCAGACTCAGGTCTGCAGACTGAGCCACGTGAGGTTCTCTCCCGAGCTCACTGGCTGCGTACTCACATCCTTTATCTGAAGCTAGGTGCATGCTATTTAGAGAATTAGATTACCCTGGTGTCTGTGTGCTCTTACAGCATTTGAGACAAATAGCAAATGTTTTCATCAATATTTTAATAACAGTTCCACCAGAAACGGGATAGCTGCCTCTTTAATTCCTTTCAAATGGTTCCTGAATGCCTAAGCATGGGAACCTGAAAATCCCTAGCGGCGCGGCGAATACGCATAACCCCAATCAGTCCATTTTCCTGTCCAGGATGACAGAAGTTCTAAGACAAAGCGAGAAGAGACTTTCACTGTTACCTTGCATATTAAGTGGGAAAGCTCCTGTGAAGAAAACGGGCTGAAAAGCCGGCACGGGCCCCATACAGGAGCCATTCTCTTGCTGAGGTACGGACTGATTTGATCCAGCCGGCGAAGGGGGACTTCTGCTCCAAGACACAGCTCCCTGGAAAAGCGGACCTCTCTGAAGGACGGGCGTTGAGTGGTGCGGCGCGGTGCAGCCCCTGGGCAGCGATGGCACACCTCCCCTGCCAGCTGCCTCGGGAGCAGCGTTCCCGCACGGTAACGCTGCACATGGGCAACTCTGCGCATCGGCTAAGGAACAAGAGTCGGTGTCTTGCGGTTCTAAGTGTGAGATACTCCCGTTCACGGAGGGATCTGGGATACTGTCACTCATGGTGTTATAAACGTAAGGGAAAGGTGGGTTAGCCAGATAATTAGGGATGATTGGCAAATCTGAATCTTTTCTTAACTCTGACAGTTCGTCATCTTCCACTGTAAAACAAAGAAAACAACATTGTCCAAGACTGATTTGAGGGAAAAAAGAAGTTTTGCTATTGCACTGTGGGGCTTCTTTTTTTTTTTTGCTTCCTTTTTTTTTTTTCTTTTTTAATAAGGAGGGAGTGGAGTGTTAGAAGCACCGCAGGACAAAGATAAATCAAGAAACACTGCGCCTTTTTTCTACAGTAAACAGAACTGTGCTCAGGTGTTGCAATACAGTAAACACAAAAGCAGAGGCTGATTTCAGTAATTCTGGGGGTGCCATTTCCTTCTAAACACTGCAATACTTTTGGTTTGGTTTGGTTTAATCCGTAGCCAGCACGCTGTAACATGGTCTCTGGTGGTATAATGCTATTGTCTTCATAATGTATAAGGCAGTGAAAAACAAAGGGTAATATGTTGTTCGATATTAAGGCAGGGGATAAAGGGAAAAGAACATGCAGTACTGGGAGAGCTTAAACATTACCAATCCAACAGCTGGGAGACAATAATAAAAACAAAAACAGACAAGGGAATACAAAGGGGAGGAAAGAGGTTGTTAATCGACCACATTTCAAATTACTTATCACCTCTAGCAGCAAAGCCTGCTCTGCTCCAATAGCTACAAAACATGATAAAAATGCTCTACTGATGTCCTTTAATGAGCTGTTTCTCTGGGCTGCTAATTTTCCGTTTATTCAACACAGTGTCTAAGCTCCAGAGAACATCAGGAAAACAAAGTGTTGCTCATATAAGGGCTTCATTCAAATCTGAGAGATTTTTCTCCTCTTGCCCTTTTGAAAAAATGAAGCTGCATCTGTCTGTCACTGGTTTAATCATGGCATTTTTCAAAATAGTTTTTCTAATATCTCAGTGGTTAGAAAAAAGTTTGGCTAGCTGGATATGGAATTTATCTTATCTTAACTTTGCTTAACTTACCTTAAACTTCAATTTCTTACCAAGTAAATGCTCTAGAAATCAAGTCACAGTTATTAGCAAAACTCGAACACAGTATCTTCACATGCAAAATAAAGATCGGAACATACGTTTAAACATAAACAGCCTTTTACTACACTCTTTGACGATCGTATTGCCGCATAGCCAATAGGTTTACCTCCCAACATCTTCCTTATCTCTCTCTTTGACGTTAACTGGGCCGGTCTTTCTCCTTTCTTGGTGAGGATCTCCTTGTCAGCACCGGCGTGCAGCAGGTAAGCCACCACTGGAGCGTGGTTCCGTTTACACGCCCAGTGCAAGCACGTCCTGCACACGGAAAATGTTAACACAGTTTGAAATCCTAAATTGCGGCAGGTTAATTTTCACTCATCCTTGCTGCCTTTGAGAAGAACAAGACCTAATGCATGTCTTAACATGAAAAAGGCTTTAATTGCAATCTTCCTCGGTCATTTGCACTGGTTTTGGAGCCTGCAGTGACACCTGCTGATGCAGTTTTCCCTTGCTCTAATGCTCTTGAGACCACCTTACCATAGTAGTATTTTTGAAGTTCAAGATCTTTTCAATTTGTCATTTATTAGGCTACTAACTTTTCTGGAAAAATAAATGTAAAAAGAAGGCTTGTGTATGGTATTTAATCTTTGGAAGAATAAGTTGTACTTAAAATACTTGTGTGTGTTTATGTGGGCTTATAGGGCTGCTTCCCTAGGATGCTATTTTTACTCTAACGCTGTCAGCACAACGACTTGCACTTTTGGGAAAGTAATGATGTTTAAAATATTGTAAGCATAGTTTCTAAGCACAGTTCTTTGCCCAGTTGCTATTCGCTGCACCAGCAGTTCCCAAGCTTTGATCTGCAGACAACTAGTTTTCTGCCATCTGTAACTGATGCACAAAACTAATCGCTTTTCGTTTTTTTTTAAATTATTTGCAGTTGCTGACCTAGAGAGACATAGTAAAGAAACATGCTAAAAGCTACTGAGCTTATTTAGTGCTTAGTATTAGGGACTTAAATCCACACATTGTAACTTGCTACACAGTCTCACCATTCTTCCCTATCCCAGGTTCTAGTGATGTTTGATCTTTCTCTAGCTTTTATATTTTATTTTAATTCTCTAGCTCCAGCTGAAGGAAACTCTTCAGAAAAATAAACACACTTAACCCTTCTCCAAGTTTGTTTATTTATTTTTTAAGAATGAAATAAAATAAAGCAGAGATAAGTAATAAACTTGTAAGGGAAAAAAGTTTCAGTTGAAAGTCCAGCTCCAAAAAACTTTTTTTTTTTTTAGGGTTAGGGTTTTTCTTCCCCAAAAGAAAAAAAGAGAGAGATACAGTCATTAGACTGCAAAGTTGTATCTTGACCAGTAACTCCCAACTTAAAAGTTCTGCTCTTTCTAACTTTTCTTGTGTACAAGTATGTAAGGGAGAAAAGAGAGAATCTGAGCTTTGGAGGGATACAAATCAGGTCAAACCAAGAGAAGACAAGGTAACTTGCAAAACTTTGTTCATTGTTATATATTCTGACTTAATTAAACGCATCTTACCAGAAACAAAAGGCTCAATTCTACAATTTCTTCTTACTAAAATTAATGCAACGTGATAGCAGAAAGTATCCCTGAATTAAAGGTAATGGGACTAGTCACTACAGCAAGAGGTTACGTAGAATTAGATCTAATTGAAGAGACATGAATGTAAGTGTATGTATACATAGTACTTTTCTTGATAGACTATGCTAGGAAGGATGCTACAAAATCTGTGTCTCAGAGGTGATATTGCTAGCAATATTGTAAAACCCCATGTTCTCTCCCCAAGGTTGGGCTGCGCATTTCAACTAGCAAGTGCCATTTTTAAATGAGAGAAAACAGTTTTGTCAGCAGAAAGTATTCCTGAATTTTTAACACCAAAGATCCCACCGAATCTGAGACAAGCTCCATGAAACTCAGAGCAGGTTTCTTTAGTGCTGTGTTTTCTGGACTTTTCACAAGTATCTCCTCGTGAAATGAGTGCGAATAGCCTGCATGAATTCAGAAGTAGCATATTGCCAAGGCATAAACTAGCTTGGACCAAACTGTTGGGAAAAAGCGCAGACAGTGTGGCCGTGTTTGCTTTGAGTGCAAAATCTGCAGGTTTCATTCATACAGAAGGTGTATAAACCTCAATAGCATTGGCCTCATTTTGGGATCCATCCTGATGCTTTCACGTGGTCTCATGCAGAGAGGTACCATCTACCCACGGACCTGACGCACATCAAAATGTAAGTACTCAGCACCTCTTAGCGTCAGAGATACTGAGAAACTCACTGGAAAAATTAAAATTCTACAAGCAAATTTAAATAACAACAAAGATCCATTTATTGCCATTGTTAAAAATGACAAGATCATTATTTTTAAAAATAATTACATTTGATGACAATTTTCTTTCATCAATTCCAGTTATAGATACAAACTCATTTTGATGACAAGCAGCTGTTTATCTTACACACTTAAGACAATTCAACGTCTTATGAATCAGTTATCTTAAATTTTTACAAGTTCTAATTTAATCACAATTTGAACTTCATGTTGCAAGTGTCCCACGCTTCTCAAAACTGATTGAGCTTTCACCTTTAAAAGTCTAGTTCTTTTCCTAATTTTATTCTTCTTATTTTTAATTACAACTTCAAGCACAATACTGCACAGTAAATACAGGCTGAATTGAACTTACGAAGAACAGTCTGCCAAAATGCCCGAGTATTCCCTGTAAATCCTGCTTCAAATAACATTTTGTGTGTGATCGTGTTCATGTATAGAGTCCTACTTCTACAAGTGTCTATAACAGAAAAGTCTCGGTTTTAGTGTTGTCAGGTGGTATCTGAATGAGATGTCAAAACCAAAGCGTTTATATATATCACTGAAACAGCCTGCAAGTTCCCTGCTTGAAAGGGCAAGTAATTTTCAAACCTGATTTAGACATTAATAAAAAATATTTCTCGTTAGACAGGAGCACGTGTTGGCAAGCCGAGGTTTGCATTTTGACTGCCTGTGCTGTCTCAGGCTGCCAGCATGCCCTTCTGAAGAAAGAAAAAAGGAATATAAAGCAACAACACGGTGACCTGAAGAAGCAGCATCCAGCACCGGATCCAAGCAGGAGGTGGGAAGGGGATGTGTGTTTGTAACAGCGGTTATCAGCTGCATCACTGATTTTTCCTCTTTGGAATAGAGATCTCTATCCATCTATCTACCTGTGTGGCCGCCCCATCCCTGGAGGTGTTCAGGGCCAGGTTGGACGGGGCTTGGAGCAACCTGGGCTGGGGGGAGGTGTCCCTGCCCAGGGCAGGGCGGGTGGAACGGGATGAGCTTTAATGTCCCTTCCAACCCAAACCATTCTATGATCTGCACAGAGGAGTACTTGGCAGCGGATCGACCTCCTAATTTCATTCTAAACTGAAACTGACTGGTACTTCCCGTGCAAGAGCGAACCCCCGGCAGCGCTAGCTCCGGCAAACCTGAGGAGAAACCCCCGCT
>VZSZ01000816.1:45670-72943 GCA_013398815.1 Ibidorhyncha struthersii | reverse complement strand
GGGGGGGAGTAATCGAAACAGTACTATTGTTTAGTAGTACTTAGGCATTTTTTGTTAATGTGGTGATTCATTAATTTCCTGCAAAAAATAGTTCAAACAAGACTTTTTATTTTATTATTATTACTATTATTATTTTGGAGTGGGATTTCTCCTCAGGTATGGTCCAGCTTTAATGAATGATGACTTTTAGTGATGTCCGTTGTAGCCGTATATAAATAACCGTAGTTATTTGTCAAAAAATGAACGGTAGTTAGAAAGTTCCTAAAGCTCTTTCTTTGGGACACATGAACACTGCTGAAATACTTTTTTTTTTTCCCTTGTTCATGGTATATTTTTTGAGTTAGGGTATATGTTAAAAGAAAGTGTCACAGTTACAATAGTTTATTTATTACATGCATGATAGGAATTTCTGTGGTTTAAGATGTGAAAAGTGTTTAGCTCTTCCCTGCCCTTAGCATTTTCTTGGGATGTTGTTAAATTGGGAGGAGGGAGAAATGCTTGCTTTTGGCTGTTCTAAATTACATCTGAATCACAGAGGCGGGAATTTCACGCTTTCAAACAAGAATTACGTCATTTTAAAGATGGCTAATATATGTTTTAATTTGTCTCAGAATGCATGAGATAAGGACAAATACTTGTCTTGCCTTAGACTGTGCAAGTGCAAGGAACTCCCCCGCCCCCCTGCCTGAAAAATACCGCTATATATGTGAGCTGTGCATCTCAGGAGGAAATTGTGAGTTCAGGAAGTTTTTGTGACCTTCTTAATGTCTTTGTAGACTTCTTTTATTAAACAAATACCATTATTCAGTTGGGTGTTCAGTTACATATTTTCTTTTGATTTTGAACTCAAAATGAGGAGTTGTTCAGCTTTGGAAATACGAAGTAAATGGCTGGAGCCGTGCTTGTCCAGGTAGAATAGATAAAGGGATTGTTTTGATTTGGTGAGAAAGATCCCCCCCTGCCTTTAATCAAGTTCAGATGGCTTTCTTCGTCTTCAGATGAGCACATTTTTCAATTTTAGGCTGAAAATATTGACTATAACCACAGAAATCTATCTCTATGCTGTTGTTCAGTTTTGTTGTTTCAGAAACGGGGCCTTGTCTCTTCTTCCCAGTTCTCCTTTGACAATTTAGAAAGTGGAGAGCTGTCCTGTGTCTGAGGCCAGTGGGAAATTTACAGGCTTAGGGTTAAGCTTTTCAGTCTTGCAGGAACTGCTGGTGTTTGTTCTGCTCCTGATTTTATTTATGAAGTTTATAGGACGATAGTTAAATGCCACCTCACTGAAAGGAATATTTTTGTAGATTCCTATAGTCAACTGACACATTAATAAAAAAAAAATACCACTGTTAAAACATAAAACGTGTTTCAGTTTGACTTCCTGCATCACCGAAAGATTAAATTTGCAGTGCTGACATGTTTTAAAAGACAGGAAATGCAGATAAGGTTCAAATAATATTAGTTCATCTCTTGACTGCTGTTTTGTTTTTCAGATGAGATGCATGTGCTAATGTCATCTCTTGTAAAATTAGAACATAGATCAGCATGTAGCCTTCTGAATTTAAGCATGTTGTACTCATACCAAAGTTTAGGATTTTGTGTCACATATCATCAGGTTTAGATATGGAAGGTTATCAAAACAAGCTCAGCTCTATTTTCTTTATCACTTGTGAATTGCACCTAGGTAGCTATCGAAAACTATGTGGAAGGTGCAATGAAATAAAAGATAGGAGTAGGTTGTTTTGAAGGTGCGGAAGCAGAGCATCTATTTGCAGTTTAATGAAACATGTTGATCATTTATTGTAAAGCCTTTTGTAGAGCTTACGTTCTTACTTTAAAACTTCGACATTTAATCTTAAAAAATGGAAATCCCCTTTGCTGTATATTTCAGTATTGCAGCATGTTCTTAGATGATCAATTCTGGTTTTGGCATAAAGGCTTTCTGTTTTGTATGCAGGAGGAAATTATTAGTATCATATATTTTAGTCTTTCTGTTTACTGTCATATCCATAGACAAAGTGTATTTCTGGAACAGTAACTATTGATTCATGCGTTCTTGCTTTAATATGCCACCTATACAAAACCAAGTTCATGTGGAAACGGTGATAGCGTAAGAGTTCGGAGGCTGTTCTGTAGCACAAGAAAGCCCACCATTGTCTACCCATGCTTCATATGAGGCTTTGAGATTGTGATGGTTCTCCAAGGTAAATTCAGCGTTTTCAGAAAGTGTGGAGGGGTGAAGAGCTGTTAGGGACAAATGACTGTGAGCAATTACCTCTCATAGGAATGCTGTTTCTCAGAATGTAGGTTCTGCCTTTAAAATATGATTTGATGGTATTAGCTATTTATGTGTTACACTTTTATTTTTTTAATGCCAAAGACCTAAATTGATTTGCATCTAGATAGAATCTCAGAACTTAATCCTCCAGGGAGTGAGATCTTACGTGTTACTCGTTTTGGAAGAATATTAGTAATGGCAAGTTATTTGTAAGAGTGGGGTTTGGGAGAAGGGCTTATGCTTGGTTTTGGGTGGATTGACATTGCTTATAAAATATCTGATGTGTATGAACATTAATGGTTTCAAAGAACTCATCTATATGAAGGAATTTTGTAGTTTTTGGTGTACAAGCCACAACCTGCTGGATTTTATTCTCAGCCTTTTTACCAGGAATTGTCTGCCTAAAGGAATTTGCTTACATAATTGTTTATTACAGTTATAGTGATACTTCTTCACTAGTAAATAATTTCTTGCAGAAAAGGAATGTGTTGGTGTAGAAGTATTAATGATATAGAGCTGTCGATAGTTTCTTTATATAGGAAAGCTTTGAGTTGGTTCACAGACTGTGGAAGAACTAGCCATTCTTGTTAGCTTAGTCAGCTTTGGAGTGAAGGATATGACTTGCCTACCTCCAAGAGATTTCAAAGATTAGTGAATGTGGGATGAAGAAGTGGCAAGTTCCAAGTGTCTATCTGTATTTGTCCTAGTGTCTTACCAAAATGTGAGATCCTAAGGGCTTTGAGATGCAAGCAGTGGCTATTCCTGCTGCAGTAGCTTGACAGTAGCATTCCTCTCTGTTCTACCATCTTGGCAGCAATGTCATCACAATACTTGTTACCTGTATAGGTAAGTATCTATACTATACTGCCTGTTGCTCTGTTTCTGCAAATATGGAATGTATTTCCATATTACTTCTGAGTTGTGCTAAGTGCAGCACTCTGATAAGCCATGGATGAGTAATGCCATTTGAAGCGTATCACCTCTGTTTCAGTCATTTAATGGCTCTGTGGTGCTTCAGCCATTTCTTGGCCCTTTCTATTCTTACTCATCATTGATTACTTAAGACCAACTGTAAGTGCAGCTGACTGGCATCTACAGCCTGTGAAGGCAGGTATGCTACACAGTGACACTAAGCCAGAATGATAACTTTCAAGATAGCTGCAAAATTCTCTCAAGTAATGTTTTTCTGTTGAAGCAAGATCAGTTGGAAGAGCATAATGAAATAGGTATGAGAGAGGGAGAAAGTTGCTGCAGACACACTAGTCTGAGCAACTCTAATGCAAGTATTCCTCAGCAGGCTGCCTCTTGGCAGAGAATGTCAAGGAATTCACTAGGTACCATAGCATCCAAAGCTAGTTAGGAGAAAATTAATGCAGCTTGTCAGTGTATGTGGAGTTTTTGTTGTTGGGTTTTTTTAGTATATAAATAATTAATACAATGTGTGGCACATGTTTAAGCTGCATATTTTAGTATTGGTCACTACATTTTTTGGCTGTAACCATCAGCTCATAAGAGGAGGCTTTTCCTAGCAGTGTTGCTTCATGAAGCTGTGGCTGCCTCATCCCTGGAGGTGTTCGAGGCCAGGCTGGATGGGGCTTTGAGCAAGCTGCTCTAGTGGAATGTGTCCCTGCCCATGGCAGGAGGGGGTGGAACTGGATGATTTTTAAGGTCCCTTCTAAACCAAACCATTTTATGATTGTGTGATAAAATAATTATTTCTGGTGGGGGTTTTTTGTTTGCTTGTTTGTTTTATTTTTTAAAAAATTCATCGCACTTCTGCCTCTCGTAACTTTTTCTTTACTCCTTTTGTTGCTACTTGTTTCAAAACTGTTACAGGCCAGTTTGCATAATTTTTTAGCTCATAGAAGGTGATGGGTGATGTACAACTTTTTTTTTTTTTAACAGCATAATACGGTCAGACCGTTACTATTGTGCTCTCTATGTCTTAGGCAATTTTCTCATCCATCCCTGAAATTTTTTTGGGGAAGTGCCTGTTCACTGACCCTAATATTTGGATGTGAGGATGAGAAAATGCAGGAGAAGGAAAATGTAGAGAGAAATTGTATTTCTGTTGACAAGTACAGGAGTTCATCCCAGAAACTGCTCCCTTGAAACAACTTGATATTAAAAGAAGGGATATTGTGGCTTTCAGAGAAGAGAGCAGATTCTGAAACCAGATTTTGTCCAGTAATTTTCTCCTTGCTTCCTGAGAAGAAAAAAAATAAATAGTGACTTTGTGTGGTGCTTTCTTAATTATTCTTGACAAATTGCTGCAGATAGGTGCCACAGTGTCCTAACCCCACAGTGTCCTAACCTGGATCACGGGAGAACTATTCAAATTATATAACAAAAGAGATTTTTGTTTTGTTTTTCATATCGGTGGCTTGTTAATAGAAAGCTTGATTGTTTTTCTGTGTAATCTGTAAGGCAGTCAGTCCAGTTTTAACTTACGTAGTCTGATTTGAAGTCTAGCAGTTACAGCAGGGTAAAATAAATCAGACTGATGTAATTTGATCAACTGGCGTCACAGAGGTGTTGGTGTGTGGGGTAGGTTTTGGGTCTCTTTCCTCCTGGCCCCCATTTGTTAAAATACTTCAAAATGTATCTTAGGAAATAATATGTCACAAATCTTTGCCCATAGTTTATATGAGAGTGTTAGAACTCGGTTGTAATATGCAGTAGCAATTATTAGATTTGTCAAATATTAGAAACTGGTGTAACGTAAAAGAGATGTTAGAAGAATGTCCAGGCTCGTTTTGCACTGACAATTAATGGCAGTCACATCCAGGGGAAGGGTCTGTTGAAGAATTAATTATTTAAGATTGCTTATGAAGTTAGGGGTGAAAGTATTTCTGATTTTATCTTTTTGGCTGTTCCGATAGACAGGTGATATCACTTCTCTGAGTACAAACTTGAAGAACTGACCAACTCGACTAGCTAAGCCCCTGCTGATGGGCGAGGGTGAATAATCTTTTTAACAAAAGCTGGGTTTATCCCATCATATGTTAAGTATTTACTGGCTAGGCTAACAAGTTGGGTTTTTTCTAACTTCCTGGTGGTATTTTTCTGTTATCAAAAAGAACCTGACTTGCTAATGTAAAAATAGGCTATGTAGAAACAAAAGAAACAGTTTTTTAATTGGCAGGAAACCAGGTTAAAATGAATGTCTTCTATGTCTGCCTTAAGAGGTATCTGCACATCATTCTTAAAGTAGGGATTTTTAAAAGCATTGGAATGGGGAAGCTTTTAGATAGTTTCATGTGTGTTCTTAAGTCTTTTAAGTGACATCAGAATCCTTGAGGCAGTGCCTTAATGTTTGAATACTGATGGCTCCTGTTCTCCAAGCCATTGAAGAAATGGAGACTGAGCACAAAGTTGTTACAGACAAGCTAAGAGGAACTTGCTTTTATGCTTCCATGGCAGACATTCTTGCCCCTTATAGGTTTTCACAGTTAAGGAATTTCACAGAAACTTTTTCCATAGTCCAGTCTGATTTGATTCCTTCATTTGATTCCAAATACTGTATTATATTACAAACAGGTGACGCTTTCCTGTAATGTTAAATATTTAGCAGTAAAATTAAGAAATGCCACTATTGGAATGGAAGGTAAGATTTTTGGTGTTTTGTCTAAAGATGCACCTTGTAGCAGTCACTGCTACCAAATAACACAGAGATAGAGGGTGTATATGTGTGTTTCAGAAATTTAGCAGTGTACAAAGGGGATTCTTGCACTGTATTTTAGAAAATAGAAGCAATTACCTAAATATACTAATTTATGAGGAAAAAAATGATGCCTGTTTCTTTCTTCTCCTCTGTCAGGTTTGTAAATACTACCTTTGTGGCTTTTGCCCAGCTGAATTATTTACAAATACCCGTTCTGATTTAGGTAAGTCTATAAGTATTTTCCTTTTTATTCACTTATGTGTAATTACAATTGAACTTTTGTTTGCAAACTACATTTTTATTGTTTAATGCTCTGTCAAAACCCTCTGAAAATGGGCTTTTTTTCTTTTTTTAAGGATTGTCAGTGATATAGTATGTTAAGAGCAATGTTTGTTCCAGATCCTACTTCCTCTATGTGAAAAAACTTTATTTTTTATTTGTACAGCATAAGCTAAATTATTGGGTGCGGGGTGGTTTTCTCCTCCTGAAGTGCTGGCTTCTAGTTTGGTTTATTCTACCCAGGCAGGGTTCTAACTTACTTTTGTGTGCGTATACATTTTTGATCTTCCTTACTTTAGAGACTCATTTGCTGTAATAGTTGTTACTGAAGGCCATCTCCACGTTACTAGTAGCTTTCAAGCAATGGTAAGCAGCCAACATGTAGTTTGAAGACAGTAACTAGGAAAAACAGGCTTCTTGTTTTAGCTTTGATTTCGAATTCCATTGAAGAGTTTGATAGGCTGGGGAAGGTGTGGAATTTTAACATGACTACCTTCATGAACTCAGGCTACGTACCCCCTAATTTTGCTGTGAAGATCAATGTTTTAAGTAGCCACTTTTATTACAAAGAACACCGTCTGAAGCTTAGAGGGTGCTGCTTGGTGAAATTACCCTTTATATGTCATCTTTCTTTTTTTTTTTTTTTTTTAAGGCCCCAGATGTTTAAGGTATTATTTTGTTTGTGCAGTTTTACCAATGTAGAACTTGATCTGGAAATTCTATTTTATATGAAGACTTTATATGTCATTCAGAATCTCCTTTGGTTTTATAATTACTAAACCATATTGGCATTCTTTTTCTTTAATGTGTCTTTCAAACTCCAAGCAAAGGAAGCAGCTCTTTGTAGCTCTGTTCTATTGTGGTGCACAAACAAATGTTGATGGAGTGTGAATACAGCTTTCAAGAATGCAAGCTTAAACATTTTGTGTGGTCTCTTTAGGTCCTTGTGAAAAAATTCATGACGAAAATCTACGTAAACAGTAAGTACGTTGGTTGATACGTTAATGCAAATAGTGTTACTAGTATGCTTGAATTTTTTTAAAAGCAACCCAACCAACAAACCAATTGCTTTTTGATTTATGTAAACATTTATTTAAATGTATATTCTCTTAGCTTGAGCAAGAATTTATAGCATTGCAGATTTTATTATTTCATATATTATGGAGTGACGTGAGCTTTCATTTTTAAAATATTTTACCAGGTATGAGAAGAGCTCTCGTTTTATGAAAGTGGGCTATGAAAGAGACTTCCTGCGCTATTTACAAAGCTTACTTGCAGAGGTAGAACGCAGGATTCGAAGAGGCCATGCTCGTTTGGCACTGTCACAGAATCAACAATCTTCAGGGGTGAGTCTGGAAGAATCATTGGGGCAATTTTTCCTTTAGACAGTGTCTTCATGTTCTCTTTACCTTGTCTCTTTGAGTAAAATACATTGTTTTCCAGAAGATTCCTATTAGCTAAGTCTCTTCATCTGTTAGCCGGCAGATTGCATCTAGCCCTAATGGACAAGCCAAGTGGCTCCACAGTCCCTCTCCATTCTCCTCCTCTGTGTTTCCTCAGAATCAGTATCTGTTCTCTGCCCTGGAACATTAATCCTGTCAAGTGTTGGCTTTACCCTGTTAACCTCAGTTTACCTTCTCTCCCTGAGTTGCGTATTCCTCCTTCCCTCCACTGGGTAGCTATATCATGGTGATGTTACTGAAGTAGGCAATTACTGGGTCTTTCAGCAGCTGATGGAGTGAAACCCCTTTGTCAGATGCCACACTTAGGCAGTAGCCTCTTTGTGCTCCAGCACCGCCATTGGCAGGCAATGATGGAATCACGAAAGTTTGAGAAAGAAACACTTCTGTGCAACTTCTCTCAGTTCCAAGCTGCATACTAGACAGCTGTTAATGAAAAGCTTAAAATGACTGGGACAAACATTTTATGTGTTTACTCCACTCGCTTTTTTTGTCCTCCAGTTGATTTGGAGCTGTGACTGAGGCCTGTGCTCTGAGAGTTCCCTGACTGCTAGGGTAGCCTTGCTCCTTTTTGCTGCCCCAAGTAATGTTCTGTGCAAAGTCCAGTTGCTGCAGAAGGAGCTGTAGACCGTATCTTCAGTCAAGAGAGCTTATTGGCTGTGGAGTAGAGCAAAGGTTGTGGGGGAAGCAGGTGTAAGTGTATTCTGGCAGCTTACAGAGAGGACGTTACTGACAAGTGCATTTTTGGATGAAGTGAGGTGGTTCTTGCATTTATGCTTAGAAGTTAAATTTCAGAGCCCGAAGAAATTCTGAGTCGTACTTGAGTGTCTGCAAGGATACGTAATAGCTGCTGGACAGTTTCAGGGTTTAAATTTAGGACTTTGAATTCAGATGTCTTACCTTTTATGGGCAGGGCCTTGAACGTTTTTGTTGATTTAGGAGGAATTAGTGTAACTAGAACTTGCTTCACTGAGCAAGAGGTGGAGTAAGCTATGTTGAGGAGTGTTTTATGTTAGACTAGACTATTATTAGTAGGTCCTCATGGGAGAAGAGGCAGGAGGATGTTATTCCTGAAGTGTCTCTGGAATATGACAAGACATACGTTCATGTATTTTAAAGCTATTTTAACTACACCAAAAAAAAGACACACTTGTACTGTTTGGCAGGGAGCGGGACCTACTGGTAAAAATGAAGAGAAGATTCAGGTGTTAACTGACAAAATTGATGTACTTCTACAACAGGTGAGTGGGTTTTATCCCCTGTAGCAGAGATCTCTTGCTTTTGTTACTTGATTAAAAATTATAGTTGATTTTTTTTTTTTTATTGTCCTTTAGATTGAAGAACTGGGTTCAGAAGGGAAGGTGGAAGAGGCACAAGGAATGATGAAACTTGTTGAACAGTTAAAGGAAGAGAGAGAATTGCTGAGGTCTACAACTTCAGTAAGTAAAGTCTTTGTAGTTCTGTCAGACTTAATTCAAAATTTGATGCAACAGTATGTTCTTAATAACCTTGTTCTTACACTGAAGGCATGCAAGTTCTGTGCAGAATTTATTAGGCAATAACATGACATTTAAATGTGTTAATCCAGTGTGTTGATTCAGCATGCTACCTTGAGAATGGGTTTCAGACACACAAATTATGACATTATTTACACAGCAGTGCTGCAGGTGAGCTTGCATCTTACTGTAGTTCAGGTCTCAGTTAAACTTTGCTGTGTAGCCTGCACAATATTATTTCACTGAATTACCATTCTGACTGTGTTACAAAAAGCCCTTGAGTTAGGGCTGTGACTAGAGACAGGCATCTGTCTGACTTGGAGAGCTACAGAAGCCAAAGGTAATGAGTTTAGTATGTTCCTGTCAACAAAAACGAGCTTATGCTTAAACATTATATTTTGGTGTTTAACGATATGCTCAAGTTGTGATTCCTGTTTCATTTTTTAAATGTTCTTAAATATTGGAAGCAATAGTGTTTGCCTCCATATTATATGATTCATGAACATTGCACAGCAATAATCACTTGGTTTTATGTTGAAATTCCAGTGTATGTCTTGTATGTCTGTTGAAACTGAATTAATTTCACCACCATACTTTTAAATAGAAGTTCAGCATTCCTTTTTGTATTTCTTTATGGGATATTCTAGCCCTTTCATTCTTTGAGACATATTCCATGGTTATTCTGCAGCTCCAGTTGATGCCAAAGAAATTGTCTTAAGAGAAAACTGACTTTTATTTTCCTTAATCCCGAGGTTGCAAGGAAAATGCAGATATGGCTATGTACATATTAATCCTTTGCAGTAAGGAATAAGGTTTGTTTTGTGTGTTTTCTAATTGACTCTTTCCTTGTGGCTTACGTGGAATGGGTGTATGTAGCCTATTTTTGTCCTGTTCATCCTAGTAGGTGCAGTGCTCTGAGGACAAAGCTTGCAGTTATGATTTTCAGCTTTCACTAGTGCCTAGGATTTGACAACAGTAACAGTAAAGTTCTAAACCTCTTCACTGGCTTTTGGCTAAAACTTTTGCTTTATCAAATATTTTTTTCTTTTGCAGACAATTGAGAGCTTTGCGGCCCAAGAAAAGCAAATGGAAGTTTGTGAAGTTTGCGGAGCCTTTTTAATTGTAGGAGATGCACAGTCCAGGGTAGATGACCACTTGATGGGGAAGCAGCACATGGGTTATGCCAAAATAAAAGCTACTGTAGAAGACTTAAAAGTAAGCATCTCTTCAGTTATTGAACGTAAAAAGTTGCTTGGAGGCTTTCTATAGTAAACAAAAGGCTGTCCAGTGGACTTCCTCAAGTTGGTGAAACACTCCAAAGATGGTATATAAAAATTAAATGGAATCCCACTGTACATTTAGCATTGTGCTTGCACTGACATTCTTTGTCGTATGTGATTATACTAGATATAAGCAAAGATGTAAATTCAGGTGGGAGTTTTTTGTGGCCTTTGTCAGGAATTGTTGTGTGGCCTCTTGTGAGAATGACAAGCAAAAAAATTCTGCAAGACAAAGGATTTCTGTTTCAGGGATTTTAGAAAGTGTTTCTATGTAGGCCGTCCTTTGTTTGGAAAAAAACCCTGAAATACTTTAAAAGCTTAAGCTTCTACATCCTCAGAACATATAAACTGTGAATTTGAACGATTTATCTTGGGTAAGCTTCATTTCTTTATGTGAACTCTTTTTTTTTTAAGGAAAAGTTACGAAAAAGAACAGAAGAACCTGATCGTGATGACAGGTTAAAAAAAGAGAAACAAGAACGAGAAGAGAGAGAGAAAGAGAGGGAACGGGAAAGAGAAGAGCGTGAAAGGAAGAGACGACGTGAAGAAGAAGAAAAGGAAAAGGAGAGGGCTCGTGATAGAGAGAGACGTAAAAGGAGTCGTTCACGGAGTAGACATTCAAGCAGAACATCTGACAGAAGATGCAGCCGTTCACGAGACCACAAAAGATCAAGAAGCAGGGAAAGAAGGCGAAGCAGGTGTGTGTGTGTGTGTGTGTGTGTGTGTAACTATTTTCATGCAGCTTTCCAAAATATAAAAAATCTTGTCGGGACTTGATCTGTCAGCTTGGGTTACATCACTGATTTGTTAGCTTCACTGTTCCTGTCTCCCAGTGAAGACATACTTTACTGGTTCCAAGGCTAAGCAAGCTTTGCTGCATGTTCACTGTCTTCTCTCCATTTTTGGAAGTAGATGACTCCATTGTGGTGGAAGTGGTCTTATGAGGGAGCTTTGAGTAGACAAATGCTCCCAAAGAACAGGGTCTTGTTTTGTTTTTTCCTTAAGTTGGTCTTTAATTCATAGTAGTGGATATTTTTAAGCTGTGTGGTTGAACGTTTGAGTAAATGAAGAAGGCAATATGAAGCCAGGTCTTATGTCCTAATAAATATTTATATACAGTATGCTAAGGCTTGTTTTAAATATTTTTCTGCAAAAAATCAATGTATTAGAAAGTGCTACTGGTTTACTATTGTATCTTCTGAGTTAGAAAATACCAGCTGACATTTACATACTTGAAATTTTGTCTCAATGTTAAGGAGTCGTGATCGAAGAAGAAGCAGAAGTCATGATAGATCAGAAAGAAAACATAGGTCTCGTAGCAGGGACAGGAGACGATCAAAAAGCCGGGATCGTAAATCCTACAAGCACAGAAGCAAAAGCAGAGAGAGAGAACAAGACAGGAAGTCAAAAGAAAAAGGTATGTTTGTGTGAAGACTGAGTTCATATCAAGTTCTGAAACTAATCTTCCCTTAAGTCTCAAAAGTTCTTAGTCTTTCAGTGAGTGACTGAAAGTCCTTCTTAGCATCGAATCAGATCTGGTTTTATACGCTGTATATGCTGCTGTTAACGAATTTGAAGCATTTTGTTCGTTCCAGTTATTGTTAATGCACGTGCATGCATACGTACACCCCAGTGTCCACCTCTTATCTCTTACAGTAGTTATTAAAAGCTTAACACTTTGTCTGCAAATTAAGTGTGCAAGGATTTTGATGTATTTTAAGATGTGTTTGCTGTTTACCTTTAGAAAAACATAAGCCTGTAATCAGATTTTCATAAGAGTGAATATCTTCTATTCCTACTGTTAGCAAGTATTGCTGTAATTACCCTTTGCTGGTATGTGTTTTGTGGGAGATTGGTAGCTGTTTTTTCCCTGTACAATCTATTACTTCTGTACGCTATCATGTCTCCTTTATTTTCCTTTAACAGCATTTTTTTTTTTCTAATCTATGAATGCAGTTCAAGATAAATCTTGCAGAATTTCTGTAATGCTCTAAATTACAATTTCATGCCCTCTCGCCAATCTCCTGCTCTTCCCCACATCCTTCACCCTTGTTTATTTTTGTTTTGTTTTTCCAAATGAAGTGAGATTTGCTCTGTCAGTATTAGTCCTTGGCACACTTCTGTAACAGTAAATGCCACGTACAACAGCATTGATGGTGACTTGCTGCTTCATCAAAGGCTGGTGCTCAGAAGCTTTACCTTTAAGTAGGATTAAAAAGAGCTACCAAGAGAACACTACAGATTTGAAAAGATACTGATTCACTGTTATTGCTAAATTTCCCCCTTTAAAAGTCTTTTGAAACTTCTGGAGGAATGTAATACTGACTTCTGGTTTAAACTACTGGCTGTGGTGGGGTGCTGACTAATGTCCAGTCTGAAACAGCCACCCCACTTCATTGTTAGAGCTGACCGTCAGTAATGGATGAAACAATTTGGTTATGTTTCTAAGGTACTTTTGAGGTTCTCTGGAATGAAAGGTGCTATGTGCATGTTTCTGGATTGCATAGGCCTGTTTGCCCTACCCTTACTTTTCCGTATTTATCCAGTGGATTAATTCCCAAAATGTTGGTAATGCTTCGTGTATTTTTCTTGCCTGACTTCCCTCGACTGTTTTAATTTTTCTGTTTTATACTACGGTGCATCTTTAGTATTGATTCTTCTCTCACTTTTGCCCTTTATAAAGCAAGTGGTTTTTTGCTCCTTGCTCGTTGGCAGTGGAACTGATATGTAGTGTTTCAACTCAGATTCAGTATTGTAGCCTATATCTGTCCATTTGTTACTTTATTCCTACCTGATACTGTGCCTTTTTTGCCTATTTTATGAACAGATTTCTGGTACATAGTCAAGAATGTCCTATCCAGTGTTCTGTGTGTATCTAGGTATATAAATAACTGTGTTCTTATTTATTCAGATTTGGTCTGTTTCTGAGCTTAATGGCTTCTCAGTTTTTTCCTTAATCCTTCCATAAACAGAGGAGCTAATGAACTTTCTTCAGCATCTCAGTATTTTTGGTTTTAACTTGCTGATTTCCCTGCTGGCCGTTTATTTGCTGCTTGCTACTTTCTTCCTCCAGAAATGAGAACAGTGAGGTGATGCTATGAGCTGTGATGAAAGTTCCACCTGGGAAAATAGTACTTTTATTGACTGTAATCACAACATTTGTGGAAACACAAATAGGCCTTAGAGCGGGACTGTAATGCTGAAGAAGTTTGTGTTTTTTCCCTTTGTTGGGAAAATCTTTAATAAACAAAGGCGGGGGGGTAACCCCTAAACCTCGTATTTAACAAGCATTGAGTTTCTATGATGAAGCTGTAAATACCGCTGCATCCTCACGTATGCAATGTGGCATTGTAGGTATTTAGTTAAGTAGATAGCTTTAGAGTCTCATATATCTGAAGTGTGTGGCTGGCTACCTGGCTAATGTGGAAGTTAAGTCTTACTACATTTACTGCTCCATTGGGAATATTGGCTTCAGAATCTAATTGTCTTTATATCCACCATTGCTCTGCAATTATAAAAGTAAGCAGCAAAGACCTGGCTGTAACTACTCATGGTAGTGCCTTTCATCTTGAAATCTCAAACTGCTTTATAAACATGAATCTTAGCAGGAAAAAAGCAAGGCACAGTTGCCTAAGTCATGCCTAGCGTTACATGTTAAATTAGCGCCATGCTTTTAAAATTCAGAAGTCCTGGCTTCTTGTTGACTAAAATACTGTGGAATACAGCAACCTTTAAGATTGTAAGAAAAACATGTATGTAAAAATGGAGATACTTAATTTCTGACTCAAGTTTCAGGAGCAGGGGTACATTTGCTAAAGGAGGGATCCTGCCAGCCATAAACACCAGCTGAGCATTAGCTTAACATAAACCAGCAGAAGGCAACTACTGTTCAACTTCAGAGTAGGTGAAATAAATAGGGTTTTTTTTTTAAGAAGAGGAGAATGTGTTCTGCAAGTACCTTCATTTTATGAAGGGTTAATACTGGAACATGCCTCCAGACCACTTTAACTTGGCTCTTTACCTTCCTTAATTTGGATTCATATATTTATATAAATACAATAATATTTGTGATTGTGTTTTCATGTTAGTGATTAAACCTCAGCAAATACTGTTAGAACACCCAAACCCTCGGTAGTACTGGATATTATGTTTGACTGATTTTTGTGTTCTCTGAACAGTAAAACCATTCACATTATCTTGGTAAGAATTCTCACAAAATACATGTTAGTTGCCCACACAAACTCAATCAGAAAAATGTGCATGTGTTGAATTAGGAAGCCAAGTGAATATTATGTGATTATACCTAATAGATCACAGCTGAAATAATATACACAGTTTCAACAGCAAACTAATTGTATGTGCTTATAAAGAAAGAAATCTTACTGATGGAAAATACAGTGGAGGAACTTAACTGCTTGCAGATACTCCAGGAGTTGAAAGAAGTTCAGTTATTGGACTATTTGTTGAATACACTTTCTCAGTTCTGCTTGGCACACTGGAGGTTTGCTATGGTAAACCTATTTTATTATTAAAGTTTTTAGAAGAGTTTCATCTTTCATACCACATTTTAATAGTAGTTTTTAACCTTAAACAAAATTATCCTTCCTGACCAAATTCAAGAAACAAACAAGACAGAACAAAACCCTGCACACTGCACATCCATAGGGCTATTAAGATCTACCATATCTACATAGGACAGAAGATAAGATTATTGGACTGACTACTAGTCCTCTGCGGGGAAACAAGACTACTATTCCTCAGTGGATCTACGTGTGCATCGGAGATACCTATAAGACACAAAAAGAAGACTTTTTAACAAGGTTAGTTAGAGTGCAATCTACCTGCGGAGTTGCAAAACCGAGGGCAGACAGATACAAAATTATTAGTTCTTCAGTTAGCTTTTTGACATCGCTGCGTGCTTTCTCCAAGCACCGTGCACTGGATGTGCTGCTTCAGATGAAACCTCAGTAGCAGTGTTCATTAGGCAGTTGCCCTCATTTCTGTGTGGGGGCTTTACCCCTCCCTTGTGTGGTCTGTTTTAAAGCGAAGAAGTTGGGATGTTGCTGCTCTTTTAAAGCTTAATTTCTGCTTTGTCTTCTGGAATATGAAAGTGTGTTATGCCAGTCTAGGTGATAACATTATTTAAAACAGCTTTTTCAGAGTGTTCGATCTGTGTGCTCCTGTGTTTGGGATATATATATATTTATATTATTTTAATTGCCCGGATAGCAGGGAATAATCAGGAAAAAGAGCATGAATGTTGTTCTGTATGATGACATCCGAGAGGTTGGTTTCTCAGATTTATTTTTTTTTCTCTCCAAAGTGTCTTTACTGATCAAAGGTTGAATATTATGGTGTGAAATAATACAGAAAGAATTGATATTTTTATTAAATTTGCAAATACTGAAGTTATGAATGAGGCACACAGCTCTAATACTGAATGTTTTTCGTCCCATGGAAATATTTTTACTTCTGGCTTCCTTCCTTCTTTGAAGATACTGAGGAAAACATAAGTTTTTCAGCAGTGTAGCAAACTCTTCAGTCAGCTTTCCAATTCGTGATGAAATTGTGGGGTCCTTCCTATCTTGCTGTTCCTTTGGAAAATAGTGCTTTTTATATATCTTCCAAACTGCCTCACCGAGCTTTTTTAATGCGTGGATTATAACTGCCTGCCATTTTTATAAAATTGAGAATTAATAATGCTGACAAGCGTGCAGCTTCTGTGACATACTGTACAGTAAATTCAATTTTGATTGTCACTGTGATCCCCGCCTTCAAAGCTAGCAGTGCTTAATATTTATTTCCCCAAGTATTTAGTTATTTGGGGTGGCTAGTTTTTTAAATTGGCAAGTATTGATGTATTGGATAATGCACTGGTGCATTGTCCCATCACTCTTTTCTGATTCTTTTTTCAAGAGCCATATTTAATAAGAATTGTAAACCAAAGAAGGCCGTACACATCATAAATTAAAACTTGGGGACGAAAAGAGTCCCACGATAAGTAAGGAAGCCGTGCACCATAATTAGACATTTGCCTAACTTCTTGACTGCCTCTCTACCCCCAATTGGTGTATTTCAAGAGGCAGCTGAGTAGCTGCCTCTGTTAGGAGGTCTGTCCTTTCTCCTCTTTTCCCCACCCTGTACTGTCCCCTTTGACCTTTTTTTGCACCCTCTCCATTCCAGCATGGTAGTCCAAAGCCTATTTCTGTAACTTTTTGAGTATTACTGTTATTGCTATAGAAAGTAATTGTCCCATTGTGTATGCAATATATATCTCACATGTGCAATGTTTGTTTTTACTTTGAAATCCATGGTCAATGTCTTCTTTCATGGCAGAAAAGAGGGGATCTGATGATAAAAAAAGTAGTATGAAGTCCAGTAGTCGAGAAAAACAGAGTGAAGACACAAATACAGACTCGAAGGAGAGTGATACTAAGAATGAGGTCAATGGGACCAGTGAAGACATTAAATCTGAAGGTGACACTCAGTCCAATTAAAACTGATCTGATATGACCTCAGATCAGACAGAGGTAAGTGCATTATTTCAAACTTTGATTAGGGCTTTTTGTTACTGTTTAACAGTGCAGCGTAAGTATGCACAGATGAAGATGGAACTAAGCCAAGTAAGAAGACATACTAAAGCACCTTCTGAAGGAAAAGACAGTGTAGTCCTGCAAAACATTTTGAGGTACATTGTTTTGTCTCAGCTATTTTGTAGCAGACTCGTGCCCCCATTAGTGTGCCTCTTTGGGACATATTTGTAATATAGCCACCATAGAGAAATTAATTATCCTTTTTTATTTTTAGGGATTTTGTTATCGTTTTTTAAAAAAAGTTGAACTGTTTTTGTATTTAAGTCCATATTGTGTTGGTACATCAGCAGAAACTTTTGCTTTAATACTTAATATTTGAGGCACATGTTGGACTACTTTTGTTTTCATATAAACTGCTAGTATTTCTTTGTCAAGGATGTTTCTAGTTTTTTTGCTTTATTGCCTTGCATTCTAATGCAGTTTGTTCTGTAACTCGAGAGCCAGTAGCATTGGATTGATGGAAGTGTAGGGTTTATGAATTATTGCAGCTGACTACCATACCTCACACAGCGTTGGTGTTGTGAGCGGCCCATGAAAAGCCAAATTAAAAATCAAGGATTCAGTCAAACTAAGCAGGTACTCATGCCAGGTACTCCTTTCTCTACCCACATCCATGTTTGAATGCTGTTGCCTGTAATCTTTAAGCTTACTGTTGTGTTTTTGATTTTCAAGATAGTGAAAAGGACTCTTTGTGTATTGTGTGAATACTGTTAATCTGATGTTAACAGAATGGAATTTTCTTTCAACTGTGTGTAGGGATGCAGTGCTGCCCAGAATTAGATATCTTTAAAGAGTTTAAAATGCAATAAACACTACATAATAATCGCCTTGTTACTTTCAATGCAATTCAAGTCTTTAAGAGGTATGTGTTTAATATTTCCTACGGTGTAGGAGAATTTGCAGTCAGCCATAGTACAGAGAAGTGGAATGGCTGATAACAGACTTCTAAGGCAAATGTAAATACAAAGACAGATGCCACCAAATGATTACAATGTTCATGGCAAGAGTGTATACTGAAAAACTGTTTGTTGGAAATGAAGGAGCTAAACAATAGGAAATACAAATACTGTATTAAAAGGAAAACTTGAAGTTTTTTCCCCACTCTTGACATAGCTTTCTTACTCTTACAGAAGGTCTTTAGTTGTATACCTGAAATAAGGAACTAACAATGGAGAGTACAGCTGATAAATGAGCTTCTTGCAACATAAATTGTTACTGTAGTTGCATTATTTGTGCTAGGAACTCTTAAACACTTTATTAATGCTACATTATTGCTTCTAAAGCCAGTCATGTTCAATGTTGACATTTTTGTAGTTAAGATGACAGCTAACAACTGGGCCAATATATAGGAATGGTAAACTAAATGCTCTTAATGCTGTCTAATTGTCTATTTTCCCAAAATTTTGCATTATAGGACTACTACATGAAGAGTCTGTGAAGACAGCGGAAGACAGCTTAAACTGAAGATCTGCTTTAAAATGAGGTGAAAGAAAGCTGTAGTGGCGTAGAAAAATATAAAGTTGAGTTAGAATTTTTTTTTTATAAAATTTAATTCAGGACTGGTGTTTCCTCCCAGAGTTCAGAAAGATGTGTTGATAATAGCACATACGCTACTGAGAATATAAGTCCTGTATCCTTTTTTTTCTTTAAGACTTTTTAAGATAAGAAACCAACATAACCTGAACACATGGCTTGCTCAGTGTTTAATTGCAAGTTTTCATTCTTGGACTTTAAAACACAAGAATAAATGTTTAGTATTTGTGTGAATCGAACTAAAATGAATCCCATTTTTACAACTAAGCTATTCCTAGCTTCTTGATATACAAGAAATGGAAATAAAGTATCTTTGAATTTCTGTTACAAATTTGATTGTCTCTGTCATTGAACATTTAATATTAAGTAAGTTTTTTTCCTAATAAATCTACTCATGTCTTCAAGCTAAGTCCATTAATTTGGATGCTTAGTTATTCTGTGGTGTTTGTGGGTTTGGTTTTTTTTGGTGCCATCAGTTAGTATTTCATTTCAAGCTTTTTCAGCAGCTAGTTGGCTGTTGGGTTCTGTGTCCCCTAAAAAGTGTGGCTTAGGCTGCAGTTGGTTAAGAAATTATAGAAATCTCACAATAAAAAAGTAGGCCTTCAGCCTTTGTGAAGCACTTAGGCTTTTACAGCATTGTTGCAAAGATGCCACTGCTGAGATTGGCCATCGGACTGCCTTTATATTGTATGCATTTATATTGTAACTGCATTGTAGTATCAGTTTGGAATATTAATTAACTGTATGCTGTTCATGAACATGCACAGTCTGCATGTTACAAGAGAGAAAAGGGAAAAAAGACATCCCTTATGCTTTCTTGTGAAGCTATAGTACAAGCTAGCGTAGTTTTGTTGGGAAAGAACTGTAATGTGTACTAGTCAGCAGCAGAGACAGTAAAGTGCACTTCAGTGCTGGGTCTGTGAGGCATTGAATTCACATTTTTTTAGAAAAAGCATTATCCTTCATATTAGTATTCAGGACTTGACTATACATGTCAATGAAGCCGTACGCGGACAAAGCACTATTGTAACTTGCTTGTCGTAATGTTGACGTGCCTTGTGTCGTCTGCTTGTGGAAGTGCAGTCGTGAAAGGACCTGTGTGTTGGTCCTGCTGGTGAAATGCATGCTGTTTATTTGAGAAGGAGCAATACCTCATGCAGACAGCCGTGTTAGCTTTTTATCTTTCTAAAGCAGACACCCGTATGTGGACACAGGGGACTGAGACTGGGTAGTGTTTTGGGTTTTTTTTTTGTTGTTTTTTTTTTTTAATTAACAAAAATTAATGTAAGTAGGAGCAAGTAAAGTAAAATTATAACTAAGTTCTAATTATGGACATTGCATAAACACCTATTCCTTTTGAAACTTGTGTAAGAGACGTGATTCAGCTACTGCCTGATGTGTTACTTCTTGCACTGGCTAAAATGTTTGTCTTACACCTCCCATCACACACTTTGTTACAGGACTAGCACTTTCCCTTCCTTATTTTGCACAGGTATAAATGATATAAGAAGGTAACTTGTAGTAAATTGGGCTGGGATTCAGATTCTGCCGTGTCTGATAGTGGAGTCTTTCTCTAGTGCATTGAAGATGAAATTCTGTCTTTCGGAGCGTAGGAAAAATGGTGCCTTTCTAGTAACTACCTTCAGATTTGACTGTAACGAGCGCCTCCACAACAGATTAATCTGTGTGAAGTGTCATCTTCAGAGCTCAAGCCCAAAAGAAGTATTGTCTTAGATTTTCTAGGAATGCTGTGCAAAAAGCAAGTAGCTTATTTAAGTAAGCACCTCCCTACATGCTTTCTTCATACCGGTTTTGGCAGCCTGCCCCTCTTCTATTAGGTGTTAAAAATGTACTNTCTAGGTACTTGAAACAACGGGTAGTTTAATATAAGTGAAGAACAGCAATGTCAGTTCAGTACAAGTTTGTAGTGCAAACAAAAGTTGTCCTTGGAAGAACAGTAAGTTTTGTAAACTTGGTTTCAATTGTCATACCAATGGTTTATTGTTCAAAGGGAAAAAGAAAACCAAACAAACAACAAAACCCAGTTAACATAACTACTGTGTCTTAGAGTTTATCAAACTGCATAAAACATATAAAAATATTTCTCTTCTGAATGCATAGACTTACTGTTATTATTACAGTCAGATCATGATTAAAGTTTTAGTCTTACGACTTTGTGGAAACTAGAGCAAATAAAGCTTTTTTTTTAAACCAGCTGCTCCTATAGCTGAATGTTCAGTAATTAGTGGAGGCAGTCTTTACACTGATTTCCTAAACAGAGGAACTGAAAAGAAATTAGATACTCTTAATTTTGAGCCATTTAACTACTACTGTTTTTTAAACAGTTATTGCACATAATCTGAACTAGCCTCCAAGCTACGCTGAAACGATAAATATACATTTGTTAAAATAAAAAGTCCTTTCCTGTGCTATGAGAAAAACGAAGGGGGAGCCGTAGTTAGGAAGTTTTTACTTCATACTGTGTCACAGTCTTGAGCTTACCAGGAGTTGAATCGGCCTTTAAAGCAGCCCAGCTCCTGGAGGGAGAGGGCCAGGGTCGAGAAGGGGGAGTCAGCAGAGTTCAGGTGGTAAGAGGGATAGAGAGCGTGTGGCAAAGGATGATAATTATTTTGAACGCACTAAGCAAGAATTTTAAGCCTTGAGTAACCTGGTGAAATCATGATCCCAGAGTCAAGCTTCTCTACTGCTGGCGGAAGGGGTTTCTGTATCCTCGGGCATGCACGCACGCATTTACTAACTGCGATGCAGGAGCCATGTCGGGGGTAAAGCAGCTGAGCTGCAGGAAGCCAAGGCAGGGTGGCAGCCATGCTGCTCCTACCAGACATCTTGATTGTACTATTCATGGTCTGAATGTCAACATTACAGTCCAGATCAACAACAACAAGACTGCTTTAGCTGTGCAGAAACTCCACTCTAATGCAGCTTAATAAAGCAGAGATGGAAGGAGAATCAGTAACATTGGGGCAGGTGGAAAGCAGCTTATGTCCAGAAAAAAAACAACTCCTCTCCCACCCCAGTACCCAGTTAAGGTTTTTGGTGCGAAGGTTATCATCATAGTTTTTGGTACAAAAGAAAACAAAAACCCTCCTAAGGTATAACTTTGCAGACTACCACGTTAACAGGAAAAGCTTCAGGCTATTAATACTCTAGCAATGCTGTGACTTAAATACTTTGTTCGGACTGAAAGGGAGTGACTTCAGGGTGTGCTTTAATGATGAATTTTGCCATTCATAAAACCCCAGATGGATGTTTTCATTACTGACTTGCTTAAATGCAAGTTAAGCACTCTAGCGAAACCAGAGTCTGGGGTTCTTTCCCCCCAGAAAACTCAGTTGAAAGCATCTGGAGGCATTCAGCCCTTTTGGTACTCATCTGGCTAAAACTTTGGACGCTATGTAAAAGGGATCACAGACTGTACAACATGTAAGGTTACAGGTTATTTATTTGCTAGTGGTGTATGTTTTCAGTTTAGTATGGCTAATCAAGAGCATGGTTTGCTCCTTACAGTTATGATACCTCAAGAGTATACCATTGTGCTTCTCCTGCTCCTCACACAGCAGAAATTAAATTAACCACACGCCCTGTAACTGGCCTGTGAGGGTGGGCCATAAAGGGGCTACCTGACCTAGCAGTACTGACCTCTGGTGTGAGTAATGCATAGTCTCCTCACATCGTTGGGAAAATAAATTAATAAAACCATGGACACAAATTTGTGATCCCCTCCCTAGCTCCTGAAACATAAGGGCTTTCTTTTGAAAGGGCACTTTAAGTTGCTTTGTGATGTAAATGCTCCTTAATTAAGAGAGGCTTCCATAATTTTTTTGTGGAGGTGGAGGGGTGCCATCACTTAACTTCTGATGTTCTCATATGGGAAAGAAACAAACATTTAAACGTGGACGCTTAACTCCGCTTATTTTCAACCCAGTGAAAATTTTTCTCCTGTCACTTCAGAGTCCCCAGCAGGAAATACAACACATCTTGGTAAGTATTTGTGAAGGGGCAGGAGACTAAGGACTTGCAAGCTTTACCTTTTTAGAGAGCAACTGTTCATTTTATGCCAAATACACTCTGATGTTTAACTTAATCAGGAATTTAAAAAAAATAAATATACACACACACACATACAATTTCCTGAATGTCTTTTCCATGACTCTTACTTGGTCAAAGAGTGAGAGTACTCAACATACTTTTCCTATCAATAATTAAGTCTTTCATGCCCTCTGTTGCCAAATACAACCAAGAAACTTCATTAAAATATATTGGAAGCTTGTGATTTTAGTAGATAAATGAGGTATCCCTTATCTGAATACAGTATCAAGTAAAAAAATAAAAGCAAAGGGGATATTAAATATAAAAGATAAACTATTAGTTAAAATAGTAACCCTAACAATAACTTAAGGTTTTATACACGCTTAATTCACTGCCTTCAAAAGGCATTGGCATATAATTACCAGGTTTCCACACTCTAGATGCACTAGAAGAGTCAGTAAGTCAGTTTTGATGCTCTGCTGTTGTAGCACGGTCTCTCAGTCAAAGGTGATGCGGCGTTTCTGAAAGGAGAACTGTCGCTTTTCACAAGAACCAGCTCCAGCTCTTGGAAGTCCTGAAGTCTGGCAACATCCTTGTCCTTTTAAAGAACAGACACAACTATGCACTACTTCTAAACATACCTGGTTATTATTTATAATAATAGATAAAGGGAGTAAAAACTAAAACTCCAGGGAGGTCACACCCAACGATAGGAATAATGAGAGAAAAAATCCTACCAGTATACGCACTTTCTTTCAAAGCAGGTTAGGGTTATTTTCTCTCCTGCAACCGTACGTTTTTTTCTCCTTAAACCTCATTAAGATTTGACTGTCTTTGTGCTTAACTAAGAGTTGTGACCAAATGCGTTTCATTTACAGCCCTCCAGAACAGGTATTTTTGGAACAGAAGAGCGTGTTCATTTGTTAATGGCATATCTTTTAAATTATTCACATGCCAATTTGTAGGGTTTTTCCCCTTGCTATTTGTTCTTAGGCAAGCAAACAGTGAAGCAGTACGTGGCAATTATGTTAAAAGCACACTAATGCGCTGTTTCTGATACATTTAAAAAAAGTCAAGCTGTAATAAGTTTTATGTGCTTTAGGAGCTGAAATACTGTGCCTGTTTTGACGAGAATATTCTTCAGTAAGTTATGATGGAGTTTTAAGGAAAGTCCAATATCCTTTTGGCTTTGTGAGCTTAAGTCACTTTTTGTTTTTTAACACAAGGTGATCCATGTTTTGCCGATCGTTTTACAGAAATACCTTCTCTGATGTCTGCAAAGTCAAATTGATCTCAGATTTCAATTCTTACCTTTCTTACCAGTGTATTAGGTAATTTTCTGATCTTCTCTACTTGTTCTGGATTAACACCCAATTCACAGCAACTCACTCTGAGCAGATCTTGATAGGTCAGTTCTTGTCTGTCCAGTTCAATTTCAATGAAGTCGTTGTCTCTGAGGTTCTGCACTCTCACTTTAAGCACAAGTTCTGATTGAAAAAAAGATTAAAAGGTTTTTTTTTAACCTCAAAAAAAGCCAAAACCAAGCCAAACCTAGCACTAAAGTACTTACCATTACCTTTTTAATTCAGGTTTTATAATGCAATACTTATTATCTCATTGAGAAATACCGTGCATTTAATATAAGTTTTCATTTGAACAGCAAGAAATGCACAGGGGCACTGTGCTTACAGCGTTAAAAATCTGACCCATCCAGTCACAAACCCACGTTGTTACCAATAACTCGCCCCTACCCGAGATGCATTTGACGCTATATAAAATAGTGCAGAATTACAGTTTTTCTGTTGCTTGGACTGATCTTTCCATTGGTTTGCAAAGTATTACCCTGTTTAAAATACAGCCTAACAGTGATTTTACTTAGCAGAGCAGAAAAAAAAAGCTCTGGGTACTTTCGGCCAAAGAATCCAGCATCTCTGCCTCTACTGCACACGAGTCTGAAAGTGGAATGATTCTTTAACTGCCTCTTTCACCCAGTAACCAAACCATGGAACAGAATATAATGGAAGGATGGGAGATTACACTTCATTACCTTGCATGTTATACGGGAAAGTTCCAGTAAAGAAAACGGGCTGAAAGGTTGGTGCAGGACCAGTGGGTGAAGCGTGGGTTTGCAGAGGTCCAGCCTGTTTGGATGGTGCCGGAGAGAACAGCCCCGTGCTGCGAGGCAGCGCCGGCCGGCACATGGGGCCGTTGGGGACCGCAGGCGCGGTGCAGTGCGGTGCTGCTGCGATGGCTGCTGCCGGGGCGGGCGGCTCTTCGGCAGCCTCTAGTGCGGGGACATCGTCTGCGCTGTCGCATGATGTAGGTGTGCATGTGCTTTCAACCTGAGCTGCTGATGAGCAAGGACTAGTTTCACACTGGGAAGCAGAAGAGATGGAAGCGCTTTCATTCTGGGATTCCGCCAAGCCGTCTGGAATGCTTTCTTCAGTGTAAATGTGAGGGAATGGTGGGTTGGCCAAATAGTTTGCAACAATTGGCAAATTTAAATCCTTCGCTCCTTGACATTCAGTTTCCTCCTCTGTTACGAAGTTCAAAAATGAGGGGTAGGGGATGGAGAGAGAAAAAAAACACCATGTTATTGGATAGCTCTTTCTCATTTTGAATATAGCTAGGTTTTCCTATTGTGTCTCAAAGCTACATCACATTCTGAGGTAATCAAAGGATGACACTGATGTGTCATAAGCATGTAACACCTGGAAAGCAAGCAGCTGTAAAACTAAAAAAAATTACACATTGCTACAATATGTTGTGTTTTTTAAAAGCAGCGTGGGAAAAAAATAACCACTGAAAGATACGTCATTTCTAGCAGTGGTGTTCCTGCATTTTCAAAGGAACTGACTGACCAGTAATTGTTCACTCAATCTCATTTTGTGATGCTTTTAATAACACTGCTGTAAATAGTTTATTATGACTCATGCCAACAAATGAAACCGAGTATTTCTTTAGCTAAGTGCCTATTTGATACAATACCTAAGCCAACTCTTCTCTTGCTTAAAAGTGCTGCAGTAAATGACATTCTTGCCTGACTGAGGATTCCAGGACACTAATACTGCTATCAAAGCAGTTCAGAAAGATCTGGTCAACAGCACTACCCCCCCAGAGTAAAAACTGTTTAGGAGCATGTAAGTGGTATGTGTTTATTGCCCAGGAAACACATGAAAGCTTAACAGACAGAAAAATAAGGCAACCATGAACAGAGTTCCTTCACGCACACTTGACGGTTTACATGTTAAAAACAGAAGGCAAGTTGTTTGCCATGAACTGAGTCCAAGAGATGAGCACCTTGCCCAAAAGAAAACAAAAATGCTCGTGCAAAGAACATGCCGTTCCTTCAGTCGTGACTGTTGTAACCGTAGTCATGATTTAGCTGCAACTTCATTTATGATAATGGTGCACTGTTGATGTGAGAGCATATTGTAGAGAGCAATTTTAATGCAATTAGCAGAAGACAGAACATCACCGTTTCCAAAGGGGAAGCACTTAAAAATTTTAATCTGGAGCACAGTACCTAGATGCTGATGGAAATGGGCACCGGTAGAGTTCATACAACTAACTAGGTTTGCTGTGCATACAAAAATGTAAGATTACAGAATTACGGGGCCAAAATTAATCATACTGCAAGTCACAGCATAACAAAATGCTCAGAAGCTGTAACTTCTAAAACAGCTGCAGCTGTTTTGAGTGGATTTGTAAGATTTATGGTCAGACAACAGTCAAACTGTACAACTGTCAAATCCTCCATCTGCAGCCTGCATGCTAGCTGCTGCTTAATGAGAGCAAACAGGACTGCAGCAGCACATCTCCCAAAGTATACAGCCCTTTGATCTCTTGGTGACACCGCTCAGAATAGCAGGCCTTCCTACCTGAAATCCCCAAGTCTATTTGCCCGAGCACGAATTACAGCTGTAAATCGGAGCTATCTGATGAGACAACGATAGTCCTGGCCAAAGTTCTGCCAGTTTACTCCCTCAGATAAAAGCACTAGAAATCCTTAAGTCTAGAGTTCTACGTGACTTTGAAGATGGGAACAGTACCTCCCAAAATCTTCCGGATGTCGGGTTTCGAAGTTAACTGTGCAGCCAGCTCTCCGTTAGCCGTGAGGATCTCCTTATCTGCACCAGCGTCCAGCAGGCAGGAGACCACCTGCGCATGGTTCCGCTTGCAGGCCCAGTGCAGACAGGTCCTGCGGGGAAGGAAGCAGAGGGGTCGGTTGTGCCGTCAGCCTCCAATCACGCACCCGGCCTCGCTGCCCCGGCTCGCACGTCGAGTGACAACAACGGGGAATAAAGTTTCCTTCACTGCATCACGAATCTATAGTAAGTTCTGCTGGAGAAGGCCCTCCTTTGCCTCGTTGCTACAGCGTAAGGCGCCACTCCGCTGCTGTCCCGCAGCCGTGTTGGAGGACACGAGCAACTTTAGAAGAGGTCCTCGAGCAAACACGCAGTGACAGGTGGGAGGAGGGTGGCCTCCTTTTATTATGATCCTCTTTAGCAGTAAATCTCAAAGCCTCCCGAGATTAGCGTTTCCTATTCTGTAAATAGGAAAACTCAACAGAAGAGCTGCGGCCCCAGAGCAGCCCCCCCCCCGGCCTGACCAGGGGCGCCCGGCCTCGCGTGGGGGGAGCC
>VZSZ01000816.1:34266-45326 GCA_013398815.1 Ibidorhyncha struthersii | reverse complement strand
CCGCCGGAGCCCGTCACGAGGGGACGGGCGGCGGGACGGGCGGCCTTCTCAGCGCCGCGCCGCCCGGCCCTCTCCGCCCCGCCGCCCGCCGCCGCGGCCCTCCGCTCCTGCGAGCGCCCTCACGGCCGCCGCCATCTTGTGGCCGGGGCGGGCCGCCGCCGCTGCCCTTCCCGAGGGGAATGGCCGAGGGCGAACCGGCCTGGAAGGGACGCGACCCTCGAGGGTTGGGGTGACGCAGAGGCCCCGAGAGGGTGAAATCACCCAAAGTGAAGCATTTCCTCTGAAGGTCTCTTCCCACCCCCGCCAGCCCAGCAAGCAGCCCCAGCTGCGTGGAGGCGTGAGAGGAGACGCTCCGGGCGAAGCGTAGACATCGCCTGCCCGGCAAAGGCGCATCGAACGGGGCTTTGCCCACTTCGGGGCGTTTTTAACCCGCTGAGCCACGGCCCGGCCCCTGCCTTAGAGCCACAGAATGGTCTAGGTTGGAAGGGACCTTTAAGATCATCGAGTCCAACCGTCAACACAACACTGCCAAACTCACCACTAAACCACATCCCTCAGCACCACGTCTTTTAAACGCCTCCAGGGATGGCGACTCCACCACTGCCCTGGGCAGCCTCTTCCAATGCTTGATAACACTTTCAGTGAAGAAATTTTTCCTAATATCCGTCCTAAACCTCCCCTGGCGCGACCTGAGGCCATTTCCTCTTCTCCTATCACCTGTCCCTGGGGAGAAGAGACCGACCCCCCCCCACTTACAACCCCCTTTTGTGTAGCTGTACCGGCTGGGCGGGCACCCTGAGGCCGGGTTCAAGAGCCGTGGGCTGGGAGCGATATTCCCCCAGGGTTTCCCCGGGCACCCCCGTTTCCCAGCCCGGTCCCTCTGGCGCGGTGCTCACGCTCCTAATTAAATCACTGCGGTGTGTGTTGGGGAGCTCTTTTCAGGGTTTGGCATCACTGTCTGCCACCAATGAGAAACTTGCACTAAGCTGGGTTTTCTTTCCTTGCGCCTCTTTTATGGCTTACTTTTCTTATTAGTGATGTTATTTTTAAACTGTTGTTTAATTTAGGACTTGGATTGCAGTTGATCATCTTCCTTTTAACCAGCCAGGGGAGGCTGAGGCTGACAGGCCAGACCTTTCTGCAGCATCCCTGCAAACCAGCATCAGGACACGCACAAGCGGCAGCGACATTTTTAACTGGCATGACAAAGGTTACACAGTGACTCAGTGGCATTTTTTTTTTAACACCAGATCACATGCCGTTGATCTCACGCAAGAGACAGCAACAGGCTGAGCAAAAATTTTGCCCGGCTCGTCCCAAAAGACACAACCAACTGTATGGGAAACAATTCGCTCAAAGAATGGTTTGCAAACGAGACTTACCCAGTGGCAACTGTGAATTCAGACCTCAGAGACCTGGGAGATCCGCCGCCTGTCACCTCGATCTTTTCATTTTCACTCGCTTCCTTTTTCAATAGAAGCTGTCCTAAATGATCACACTTTTTAACCCATGACCCCTTTTGTCTATTTTCAGCATCTGCGGCATAAGTTGCAAAACGAAGACACGGCACACAAATGTGGTGACATGGCGATGCGTTCTAGGAAGCAGAACGCTCTCTTGCACACCGTGAAAACTTTAAGTCCCCACTTACTAAATCTGGAACAATCCAATAGGATACAGTGGCAAAATAGCCTTTTCCAAAGTCGTACGTGACCTCTCTCTGACAGATGGGGAAAAGCTATTCAGGAGATGAGTGCAGGAGCAGGCCTAAAACCAGAAACACAGGCTCTACTTCACCAGTGCCACTAGATGTCACGGTGGAACAGCAAGAGGAGCCTGAAGTGCAGCTCTTCACTTCTTGCTATAATTGTGAAATGCCTTTACATTTGGCTCGGCACATCCATAGTGCCTCCATACAGCTTTGATCCTGCAGATTTCAAAGCTCCGCGCAGTGCAAAGGGACGTTAGGCAATGCTTCAACAACAAGCGCAGGGAAGCCCCACGCAGTGAGCTGATTCCTTTTGGGCTATGGGACTTTTTTTCTTTTTTTTTTCTTTTTCCCTCTACTTGAGCTCCTCTCCCAAGGCCGCTCCAGGGCTTTTAAGGACTTGAAGGCGGCGGGCGATGCACTGGGACGGTCTCTCTCACGCTCTCTGGGGATGAGTACCCTACTCTCTCGTACTTTGTGCCAAGCCCCGTTACATGCAGCTCGGGTTCACCATTGCCTAGTTACACAACGTACTTCGCCCCGGAGTCATAAGATTTCCTCCCGCAAGAAAGACTGTGTAGAAGAGGATTAGCAGCGAGTTCACTTGACTCAAAACTCCCCACCGCTGCCATGAGCCTTCCTGCTTGTGCCGGGCACATGGAGCCTCGGACCCCCTCGCAATCCTTGCCCCCTCCCCAGTTCTCAGTTGCACACACCAAACCCGAGCAAAGCCAAGAACGTGTTCTTTCCCTGATCCTTCCCTCCCCTTTCCCATATGGCAGCTGGGTTTGTGCCCGTGCTTGGCAAGCCCCGACGGTGCCTGTACCTGCGCAGAGCACACGTGCATACATCTCCCTGCCAAGAGCAGCAGGGGCTGCGTGGATCCGGATGCAAGGGAGGAAGGACGCAGAGAAGCAGAGGGTTGGCCATCACCTTTGGAAGCTGCTGGGAATCCCACCCGCTGCTGTGTGCTGACGGCTCAGCTGCACAAAAGCGAGCAGTCGCTTCGCCTCCCAAATGTGCCTGCGAGATGTCCTTGGCCTTCGGCAGGAACACGCTGAGCCACAGCGAGAGTGTTTGTGTGTGGAGCCCAGACCAGTGATATTTTGTTTTCTTTGTGATTAACAAGTGCTCAGTGCCCCCCGTGTGTTCCCCACCCGAGGGGGAACCGTATCCCCCAGCCACAGGTGCAGCCTTGCAGCCTGCGGGCATCGGCGGGGAGCGCTGGGGCATGCCGGGCAGCGCAGAGCCAGCGCTTGGCTAGGACATCCTGCTTCTGCTTGGAGTAACCGCAAGGGAGACTTGGGCCATCCTTTGTCCTCAGAGCAAGTTTTCCAGATTTTATTGGTTTAGTTTTAATATCTGTCTTTCTGCAAGCTTCTGACTGCGACTGAACCTCTGGATTTGTTCTTTTCTCCTTTTTTGGAGAAAACGTGGTCTCTCTGTTTGGTCTTTGCTTCTGGGTTTTTTTTAAGGCTTATGAAGTTTTTCACTCCCTTTGTATTTCAGGTTTCATTCCCCAACTCCTCTAACCAACTTCTTAGTCATTTAAAATTATTATAAAACATCTTTTTAAAGGCTTAATTCCCAGTTACACAGTGATACAGTTGTACAATTGTATTTGAAACACCCAGTCCCCACCCAACCTGCACAAATAATGTTTCTGGTAATTTCAACCAACCCTCTGCTTGTGTAAGGGTATTAGAAGTGAGATTTAGGGATAGTCAGAAACCTTAAACATAATACTTAATGTGCATACACAGAGCGAGAGGGAATTAAAGCCGCTATGGCATTAAGGCTCAGGGAAATGGCAGGACTGGTGGAGAATAAATATGGAATGAATTAAAAGTCAAGCCAAATAATATTCACCCAGATTTAAACTAATGTATGCTGCTTACGTTGGGCCTTTCACTGACTGTTTGAATGCCGAGGAGATGGTCTCAGAGGGAGAAGTCAAAGTCACATGGGAGAAGCAGTTTCTATTATACCCGTTTTTGTGCTGGCCCCATGGAAGTCCCTGTGTGAGAGTTTGTAGGTGAATTAGGTTAAATTCGAAGCTCCACGTTATCAAGTCTGAACCTGCGTCACCCAACGGTCGCTTTGTACCCATGGGAAGAAACATGCAGCACAGAGGCTGATTCATCTCATCCTGGGGCAGGTGTCTAAGAATAGCGCAGACAAATCATCCTCTGGAGATGCCTCTTGTGTTCTACCCACTGTCAAAGGAGCTGAAGGTAACGAGCTTTGAACCCAATAATTTCCAGCTGTCTAGTGCCAGGAAGATGAGCACCTGAGGCAGGGTGGCTGGGGCCCTTCCTTTAGCTTCTCTATTCTTGACGAGATAAATAAATCCTTCCAATGAATTACAAAGTTGCAGGGAACTCACCGATCACCTTTCTTTTGACCTTAAATCATGGCTCTTTTCACCAAATTGCCGAGCAACAATGATGGTGGTGGTACAGAGGGCTGGGATTTAGGACCGGTCTTAGCCACCTGGAGCATCCCTGAATCGAAGTGCCACCAGCTATCCCATGGATTTTTCAGCCCCGCTGAGCATCCCATAGCGGCTCAAGGGGAAGCTGAGTGCCTGAGAAAGGGATTTTTCAGGCGGTGTAGGCACGCACATGTGCACACACCTGCAGCACAGAGTGGAATTTGATGGGGATTTGGAAAATTGCATTGATATTTGGGGAAATGGTTAACTGCAGGGGAAGGACCTGCTCAGGCAGTCGAGTCCCTTTAGAAATCAGGCACGGTGTGTGGCTGATTATTTTTTTTTTCATTTGTTAATTTAACATTGTACATATTTGTAGGACAAATAAATAACTTCTGAACAAACAAGTCAGAGAACTGGAACCTGAGGGGGGGTGGTACATCAGCTCAGGGACTCGTGGTTAAGAAGTCCAATAGATTTTGATAACAACTGGAAATTGTTCAGTGGATTAGTGTCTAAAGCCAGTTTGGCTTCAAGTAATGACAAGCCTGAGCTGCAGTGCTGTGGATCCAAACCTCTCCCCCTGAGGGCTGTTGTTGCTTGTGTGGCGGCTGTGCGTAGGGTCCCCAGGCACGAGCCCAGTCCCCTCTGAGCTGAGAGATGTCCTGTCCCAGAAAACTGAGCAGATGAGGGGCCGCCTTTGCTTTTTCTCCAGACACGTGGCTGCATTCCCCTCTGCCTGTGTCTGCAGTCCCTCGCTTTGCTCTCCCAAGCCATGACACAAGCTCTTCTGGGGGATGTGGGGCAAATGTATGTAGTTGCCCAACTCCTGCACTGAGCCATATTCTATCTAGGTGTTCAGAGCCAACTGGACACGTTGTCCCAGTTCATCTCCTGCAGGAGCTGACTCCTGTGGAAAGTGCACATGCTGTTAACAAGGTGGTGGAGAAGGTTCACCTTGCATTCCCAAGAAAAAAATTAATTTGCTGTGACAAGGTCTACATTTGTTTCTGCGGGGCTTTTTTCTTTAGAAGAAGCTGGCCCCATGCAGGAGACCAGATCAAGGTGTCCAGATTCTCCTTACGTTGTGTTTTGGCCATCAAGGAGAAAGCCACAAATGCAAATCATAAGCGGTTCCACTTAGGAGCTATGCCCTGTGCACTCTTCGTGGTCCTGAGACGTGGCCAGTCAATTAGAAACTCTCCATTGACTTGGATGGGCTTTCAACCAGACGCTATACAATTCAACAGAGTAATTAGCAAAGCTGTAACTAAAGAGGTCTCCATGGAGATTGACAGCATCACCTCCCAGCTGGTACATTCTCTGCCTCCTATTCTAAATTTGTTCTCGCTGTCTTCCTGGCTCTAATCCATAAGGTTCCGACATTGGTGATACATCAAAGCAGTGGAGAAAAGGACAAAGGCAGTTGGGAGGGAGCAGAGAAAGGAATAACCTGGTGCCTTAAGGAAAGCAACAGAAACTGTTCAGACATATATAGTCAGAGTTTCGAGAATGGGATTAGGCAGAACAGCACCTCTGCCTGCCTGTCACTTGCAAATTCTTGCTAATACTTTAGGAGCTTATTGGAGGTCAGCACCAAACACCCAAACAGACTAATCTGTATTATAGACACATAATCAAAGTCACAAGGTTTTACATAATATATATTGGTGACACAAGAAGTGTTTGTTCGAATAATTTTGTCATCAAGATTAGTGTCCATGAAAGCCTCTACTGTGCACTAACCTGGTTTTCTATGGCCATTGGTACGTCGGATTCCTCAAAGAAATCAGGAAGGAGCTGAGAAAGTACAAACCAAGTATATGTTCTGCAACAGTAACAGTATTAGGTTTCTAACCATGGCAAAGTTTAAAAAAAAAGTGTGTGTGAGCTAGAAAGGGTTGTGCTTAAGCTGCAGCTTAAGACACACAAACAAATGGCAGTAGATACAATTTTTGCGTTCGTCATTTTTTTCAGACAGTTTTGGGGTTGCAGCAAATCACACCTCACAGTCACACATCACTTCTGCAGCAACAGTAAGGAGTAGGGATTTAAAAGACAAACTGATGTCACTTGACCCACTTGTCAGCTTTGTGTTCCCCTTCAGAGAGATGGAAGCTGTGGCACAGAGGGAATAAGTGGTCTAGGCTCACAGAAAAAGTCAGTGGTAGGGAGAGGAATATTGACAAATATAATTGATTTTAAAAGGAAATGAGTTTATGTAAATGTTTGGGAATGTATGGAAATGTCTGATTTTCCACCCTGCAGAGCTTTTGAACTACAGTGTAGTTACAGAGCTTTGTAACTAACTCAAACACAAAAGAAATATCTGTAAAATTACGAAAGAAGAAACACAAAAGAGAAATGAATTCAGGACCATTTTCTCTGTGATGGGAAGAGATAAAGTAACAGCTCGTGCCGTGGGTTGCAGAGATGATGTAAAGATTTTCCAGGCACACAGGCCACCTTGTTCTCATGGCTGACGCACAGCAAAGCCAAAGGTTTTGTGAGGGTACCCCAGATCCTCCTGTCCCACTGCAGGAGTTCACCCCACCAAGCCGAAGCACCTAATTAGGAATCCCATTGCCCTAAACTTCCCCACAGTCAATGAGGAGAGAGCAAGAGCGATGCCAGCCGGCCATCTGCAGAAGAGAAATCAGAACTTGGGAGGGCTGAATCGTCCTCTAGATTTACCGCAATTCACATGCTGCTGCCATGTGAACCCGGGGCTAAAATCACTCCGGCGGCTTTTACAGAACTCCTGAAAGCTCCTTTGTGGAAGCAGAGCTGACCGAACTGGCCTTCAGGTCGAGAAAAAGCAAGCGCTGGGTGGGATTTCCAAGAGTGTTTGGCTGTAACCTCACTCCGCTCCCCTTTGAAGTCAGCAGAATATTTACCATCGACTTCAATCGGAGAAAAATCAGGCCATTAGAGAGCGTGTTTGAAACGCTCGCCTCTAACGATGCTCCAATTCCTTCGTACCTCCCTGCTCAAAGGCAGCCTGCTGCGTCTATCATTAAAACACAATCCTAGCAATTGGTTAGCTAACGCAATGAGCCCAATGTGCAGGCCCTAGAGGCACAGGAAAATTATAACGATTAAACCACGTGAATCTCTTAAACATCACCTACAATCGCTCTGCCGGCCACCGTCACGTCAGGCAATCAAGGACCAGTTATCTTCAAAACTGCTGTGGGAAGGAAAGTGCTGCATCTGAGCGACCCCTGCTACGATGTAGGCTGCAGGTGGACTCTTCGTGCTGCAAACAATTAAAGAGCAAAATAAAAATGTATGTTGAATTAGCTGAAATCAGAAAGAGCGACAATGAAAAAAAGCCATTCAATGCAGACAAACATCGCATTGCCGGGGCAGGCGGGATCGCCTTCCTTCTCTAAAGATCAGTGGAAGCAGATCATCACTGCTTTGCAGACATCACTTGCACCTCCAGCCTGCGTTCAGCTCTGCTGCCGAATGAATGCCGGGAGAGGAGCGCCCTGTTTATACCACATCTGCATTTAATCTCCTTTGGGCATTTTGAGTAACAGTGTCAGTGGCTCAGCAGAGGTTTACTAACTCTCTCTGGTGGCCGTCATCTGGGTTCAAGCAATGCAGACCATATGATGTCTTGCATCTGGTGGTAAAAGTGTACACAAGGCAAAGCGAAACAAAATAGTTCACCTCTTGGAAAGATTGTTCATCTGCCCAACTTACCAGGTAGGGGACTGCTCCGGGCGGAGGTCACGCTCTGAGCGTGGTTAGAGGATAGGCTGTGCGACAGCCAGGGCCACTAACAACCGGCAAAGCCAAATGAAGGCAATAAGTCTTCAGTTAAAAAGAATTTTGTCCTAATTTAGATTTAAATTCCAAGAAGACAGAATTGACGCTAAAAGGATTTCATGATATTTGCAGAAATGGAAATAGTTCCATTTTGTGAAAATTAATTATTGTTTATAGCGAAGCTTTGGATACCAAACCCTCGGAGGAGCTCTGGGGCTTCCAGGTTGTCTGGTGAAGCCAACGCTTGTTGCCTGATGAAAAGCCCAGTCGCTGGGAGCTGCTCTGCATCTCCTGGAGAGGCTCCCAGCCACGACGAGGGCTTCCAGACTTCGACAGATTCAGTGGTTTGTCTCGCAACGAAGCACAAACCCAGGCAAATCTGCAGCAGTTTTATCCCACAAACTCTCAGCTCAGACCTCACCCACTGAAAGGGTCATAAACTTTCTGAAAGGATCAGCTCAGAGTGATGGTGAGATGGTACCTTCATGCTAAAGTCATGGGGAATTAAGGCTTACAGCGCAAACCAGGAGACACTCTGGGTTTTCAAGGAAGAAAGATGACAGCTGGAGGGGGTTAAATCACATTAGCATGGCAGGTTAAAACCTTACTGTTTATATAAGTTGAATCACATCACAGACAAAAGCGACGTGACATTTCGATATTGAACGAGCTTTTTGACAAGCAAATAGTGCCCACGGGGTTGGAAGCAGGGTCTCGGGACTCCCGCCTTTCACGGCTGCTGCTGCGTGATACTCGCCCAGTGATTTCCTCCCAGCTTTAAATTCCTAAAAGTAAATAATAGAGGTTAAATTAGGGTCATTTGCAGACTGAAGTGAATCCGTGCAATGGGTTTAATAATATTCATTAGCTTCCTACATGTGGAACTAAATTAACCCATGTTCCTGGAGAAACGTCACCGGCTTTGGTGAAAGACGTGCCGAGCACTGAGCCTGAGCGTGCGCCGGGCCCGCGCCTCGCTTCTGTTCTCAGCTTTCGTTCAAGTTGAGCTGGAACCAAGCAGAAAAACGGAAAATCATAAACAACAACAACAAATGTACCAGTTCAACTCCGAGGTTTTCGTGCTATAGCTTATACAGCCAAAGCAGTGCTGCAAGACATGGGAACATCTCCATTTGCACACCACGGGTTTGGTGCCAGAGTTTCCGAAAGTGCTGTTACTGAAGCTAGCCACGAAACTCACCACGAGTTACTACAACCTGCCACAAAGCGAGGTGCTCAAGCCTGCCTGCCGTAGCCGTGCGTCTGTGTGGTAGGGGCTTCCCCGTGTTAGGAGGTGACAGTACCCTTGTCCAGCCTGTGACGCCACACGTGGAGAGGGCCTAACGTGAAAAGTGCGGGGCGTGCAATGACGCCGCCGTGGCTGTGATTTCTGTTTCATGGCTTTCCAGGTTGCATCACAGCTCTCAGATTTCCCTAAGTCAAAGCTTAACTGACGGAGAGGGTCTCGCTCCACCGTGAGGGTGACAGAGAACAGGGCTGGAAGGGACTTTGGGAAGGAACCACGCTAAGGCAGGATGAACTCATTCCCAACATTTGACCTTTGCAGTCTTGACAACCCAAAGATACCAATGCCGTGGCCTCCCCGGATTATCTATGGGGTATCAAAGGCTTTGCATCTGAAAGAGAGAGAGGAAGAGATGGGCCAGCGAAAGACAAGCCTCTGTGCCCAGCTTTTCCATACCTCACTGCTAACTGGTTGATTATCTTCCTTTGTACCCTCTTCGCCTCTTGCTGTGCTGTTTCAGACAGAATAAACCCGGCAATAATGAACCATCATCAAACTGGCAATTGCTTCCTGCCCAGCTTACGTTAGCAGAGAAAGAGAAAGCGAATGATGATTAGTCGTATGTCTGCACTCAGAGATAAAACCCCTGAGCAGAAGCCATCTGCCGAGGCATAAAATAATAATTCTGGCGCTGGCCTTGTCTGAGCGCAACGCCATCAGCTCTCACCGAAACACAACGTAACGCAGGCCTAATGCCGAGTTCTAGCAGGTGGCCCATAACCCTGTAATAAACTCCCTGACATTATTGATTTTTCCCCCCCAAACTGAGCCCTTTTGTCTAACTACATTAACTTCTGCTTACTGAGCATCTGCGCGTGAGGCAGAATGCACATAAACCGCGGCTCATTTCGGTGAGCAATCGCTGCTCTAAACATGCCCCCGGTTCCCCGAGCCTGTCCGTACACGCTGTTATCTGCTCAGATGGGTTATTCCAGAAGTCAAACCCAGCACTTGTTAGTTATGGGCGCTTACAGGGAGCCCTCACAAAAATCTTAACTAGGGGGAACTGAAATATGCTTCCACTGCTAATTATGCATACAAGCAACCCCGAAAATAAGACCCTGGCACGCCATTACCATTGCACACCTTCAGCCCAAATCTGCCCCCGCTCGTTTGCACGTCCTTCCAAAGCACGTGCCCAGCGCAGCAGCCTTTGCCTTTGCTTTGATGTTCGGAGGTGCATGACACGGTGCCGAAAATCCTGCTCCCTCGGCCAACCCCATGGCCAGTGCGAGACGTGCACTCTGCTGCGAGACGTGGAAAGGCGTCCAGGCTGGGTGCGCTGGCCAGCCCCTGTTCAGGTCCTGCCCGGGTTCGTGGGAGCGGGGCATCGCTCGAAGGGGAAGACGTGGCCCTTTGCAGCCCGAAGCAAGCTAAAGCCGAGGTCCCAAGGCATCGGCTACGTTTCTGTGTGGGTTTGGAAGCAACGTTACTGCTTGAGGCAAGCGGTTGGCGGCTGTGCTCCAAAAGGGATCTGGCAGTGATGGTCCCTCTCAGGTGTCTGGCTATCAGCTTTAAGTGCAATAAGCTTTACAGACAGACTGGAACAGCGTTACCTTCTAAATAAGACAGGTTTTTTGAAAAAGTGCTTTTCTGGTCGGGCATTACGTTTTCATCTGTGCGTGGAGAAGGAGCCACCTGAGGAGTGTGAGCGATGATGGTGGGGCTGAAGAAGAGCGTGTCCTTGGGGCGGCCGGCGTGGGCAGGGTCCCTGCGCGCAGGGCAGGTCCTGGTGCCCTGTTTGGAGGAAGGGGCAGGTCGCTGGCCCCGGCGGTGCGGGGAGTTAGTACCTGTCCTGCTGCGCCCGGCTGCCCTGCCTGCAGGACGAGGAGGCC
>VZSZ01000816.1:0-34233 GCA_013398815.1 Ibidorhyncha struthersii | reverse complement strand
CCCGCCTGCACCCCCCGGGCTTGCCTCTCCCAGCGGCGGGTGCCGCGGGCACCCCTTGCACCCCCAGCACAGAGGAGTGCCCGCTCCAGCCGCGAGCCCTGGCGTTAGCGCTCTCGATGCCGCAGTGAGCGAGCTACCAGCCGGCAGCGATGAATCAGAGCCGTGCCTGGAGAGGGGGGTGGTTTGTGTTTGTGTTGGCAAAACCGGCTGCGAGTGGCGGTGGGCCCAGACAGCACGAGAGGCCGAATCTGGAAGGGCCCCTTTGCTGAGGCAGAGATCAATGGGCGATGGGAGGTTTAACATCGCGGGGTGACGGTTCCTGCCAAGAGCCCTTCCACAGTAAAACCAGCAAATCAATCCGCCGTCCGCTGAGTAACTCCAGATGAGGCTCGCTCGTTTTGCCTGATAAATATGACCAAGAGTTTGCTGTTCCTTTAGCAGTGGTTTAAGAAAAAAAACCCGACACAATTGTACTTTCCTGTGCAGCGGAGAATCAGGTTTCCCTCCTCAATTAGAAGGGGGTCACACCAAACACTGGGTCAACACTTGGGCAGCAGAGAAGGGCAGGGACATCCCATAGGAGCTTGGGAAGAGTAAGAAAAAGGGCAAAGAAATTATCACTAATGAAAAAAGCAATGGCTAAGCCAATTCTAGATCAACAGCCCTAACCAGGACCCTGGGCATCCTAGGAGGCCTTTTCAGGACTGCGGCATAGTCTCGGATGGACATCTGTGGAGCACAGGCTGGCCAGAGGCGGTGTGTCCCCACTGCCGGGAGCAGAGTAAGGATGGTGCTTTGTGCCATCAAGGCTCAGGTTTGTCCCTCTGCAATCTAGAGAATGCTCATCCGAGCTCCCCGTCCAACAGCCGCAGATCAACACCACGATCAGAAAGGGGGCTTTGGGGGAAAGTGGGGTTTCTTCTAAGGCTTAGACTCATGTGGGAAGATCTTTATCACATCAGTATCTGACACGGATGAGACAAGACAAGCCATAAATCTGGTGTTCGTAAAAGATTTGTTCACAGAAATGGAGAATACGGATTATTCTATTTCTTATATTAAAGAAAAAAATGCACGATGCTCTATAAACAAGAAAGAACAGAAAAACTATGGCCAGACACCTTGACAGACACCCTGATTCATAGCTGGCATTAGCTGGTGGTGTTCTGGAGTAGCCAGTGGGATCCACTGAGGTGAGTGGAGTTAAACTAATTTAAGCCAGGTGAGGAAACAGCCTCAATGAAAACCAGGAGATACTGAGTGCACCAGGCAGAGCTTGGCTGTCCATGCTGGGACAAGCGGCGTCCCCGCTGGCGCCAGGGGCAGCCTGCATAGTGCTGTCCTCTCCTGGATGTGCTCCTCCGGTTGGGTAACAGCGAGTCTGGGATGTCCTGGCAGGGACAGGGCAGCTCTCGAGGGTTATTTAGAGTCCTCACTGCCTCCTCTGACCTCAGGAGCTGCCTGCCCGCATTCACAGGGATATTTATGGCGCTGTTTTTCTCTCTATCCCAGCTGTGTTCAAGTGGCCAAGGGACTGATCCTTCATGGGGCTGAGCACTCCCTGTTCCTGGAGCAATGGGAGTCAGAGCGCCTGTCCGGTTTCCATTGGATTAGGCCAGGATTTGATTCCCCAAGAGAATTCCTATGCAAAAGTTTTGCTGGAAGCATGATTCCTCAGTTAACACGAGTTTCCTGTGCCTCATTTATAATGTCAGTGCAGCGGCCCAACAAAACTGTCATTGTCATTAATGATAATTGCTTTGTCCTTTTGCCCAAGCTGCTGTGGGATGTCCCTGCCCCTCTCTGCTGTGCCAAGTGCTGACCCAACCGTTGGGGTGACAATACACCAAATCCAGCCATTCAAATGGCCTTTCCCTGAACAACCCCACTGACCTGCAGTAGGGACGCAATCACATCAGTGGGGTTGTGCGCCCCGTGCAGCAGCTCCTTCAGCTGGGCTCACTAACCCGTCACCCCTTGGGCTCCACCGTCCTGGCTGTCGCGCAAGGAACACGGTATCTGGGTGCCAAAAGCAGAAAGCTGCAGTCAGACTTACCTGTCCCTGGAGAATATCCCTCTGGATGGAGAAGGACATAGCAAAGCAGAAGACTGCTCCATCTGTCTGATGCAAACCAGAGTCTGGTTCTTCAGAGCCCCACTCTGCTCCCCCACAGCTGAAATGGGCCTCTGGGCAAAGGGGATCCTTGGTCTGGGAGGCGAAAAAAAACCCAAAGTAGTGTTATTCTTTCCTCCTTTGAAGGGAGTCCCACCTGGGGTGGGCCCACACTGGTGGGTCCCTCACTCGACATGGCCAAAGCATGCAAGAAGGTGACTTTCTGGCACCAGGAGAGGAGATGGAGGCTGCAAGAGCACCATGGACCAACCAGCTCCCCACTTCTGGCCCAGCGGCTGAGGGTGTAAAACAGCCCCTAACCACTCAGGCTGGCAGGGAAATATGGCTTATCCACGGCTACATGGTGGCAACCCTGTGGACCGAGGGCAAATTCCCTGCTCATACTGCAGCTGTCGGGGGTGAGACCCCCACACTCATCACAGCGGCTCCTCCAGCGCCCGGGACACCCGCGCTCTTCGAGACCCACATACAGCTGCTTTCAAAGCTTATCTGTAGTCAGTTTTACAATATAAAGTGTCTTTGTTTAGTCAACAGAACCACTAATACATGTGATTTTGTTGTTAATAGAGCTGTAAGAATTTTAAGTACCTCTTGGGAATGTGTCATTTTTGGTTGGCTTTTTTAGGCATCACAGGGTGCTGCGTTTGTCTTTGTAAACAAGTATTGAATAAAACATTTTGCGCACAGCCGCACTTTGTACAAGTGTCATGCAGGTTTCTAAAGTTTCAGAGAGAATAAATCAACTGCAAACTGCTGCCTGGCGGTTGACTTCGCTCCTTATAAATAGCTAATTTGGACAACTTCTCTCCGCACGTCACATGAAATTCAAATACTGTGCATATCGTTAATGCGGTCACACAAATCAAAACTGCCAGAGCCTCTTTTATAAGCCTGGGTCACCACAGAAATGCCACAGCCGAGGGCAGATCGGCTCCAGGTTGCTCTCCCTTCCTTTCGGAGGCGATCCTCGGGGAACACCAGCAGGTCACTGCGCTGCGCTGCCTTGTCCCAGGGAAGGAGCAGGAGCCCCATGGCCTGGGGCATCGCCTGCGTGGTGGCCCAGTTCACTGCTGGTTGTACTGGTTGGCGGCCATGCTCACTCAGAGGAGAATTAAGCCCAAACTCACCATGAAAAACAACCCTGGATTAATAAACCCAATGGAAAAACTTTACCAAAGTAAGGGTTGACTGCGCCTGGGTCTGTCGGCTTTGCGGCGCTCGGCACCGGGCACCGGGCAGACGCACAGCCGTCCCTCCTCCCAAAGCGCAGTGGCACTGGTCCAGCCCTGCTGAACCCCACGTGGGTGGTGAACTTACCTGGTCCTCCCAGGAGGCTCTGAGCACCGCGCAGGATCCATCCGAGCTCGCCCAGAGCTCAGCCCAAAGGCTCTCATCCTGGAAGGTGCTGAGCAACTCCGACTTCTGCCACTCGCCTTTGGATTTTGGCACGTGTTCAGCATGAGCAGGATCAGCTCCTTGCTGTAACTAACAATCAGGGAACGAGGAACTCAGCTTGACCGAATTTCCCCCCCGCCCCCCAATGCAAAAATGCTGTACATTCCTTTATGCAGGTTTCCATAGAGTTGAACTTCTACTATTTTTTTGTTGTCGCTGTTAAAGGGGTCAGCAATGCACTGTACAATGGGATCTGGCCGTCAGGAAATGTGGAGGAATTCAGGGACACTTTTAACATCTTGCTGGTGGGGTTGGAGGGCAGCATTAAACCCATCATCCTGGAAATCTCCCCACCAAAGAGAAGAAAAAAGCCCAGAGGAACCCCGGGAGAAGTTATGAAGACATACTGCTTTGTCGATCCTAGGTTTAAATAAGTTATTTCTTCCCTACTTCCTTTGTTAAAATATGATATTCTAGCTTTAATTGCTTCAATCCTATTACTTGTTCCTTTTAGCAAGTGATTGTGTAGCCCCTTGCCGTGGGGAAATCCCCTGACCGTGGGTCCGTGTTATTTAGACAAGTACTCTTTCAGAAGTAAATGCCATTCTTAGCATAGGGAAGTACTTTAGGTCTAAAGGGGTTAAGAAGGCCTCCCTGCATTCAGAAACATGCAGGGGTCCCACCGTGCCAGTTCCAGCCTTTTAAACTCTTTCCAGCTTTTTTTTTCTTGCAACAAATCTGTCTGACTGCCACCAGGACATAGGAAGCGTGTGCCTGTCAAAGAAATCAAGTTTACTTTTTCTGACTTGTTAACAGAGGCAGGGTATAAATAGAGCTAACTCTGCTCAGACTATTAGCGTTTCTCTTAAAATAAGGGGGTAACTTCCTAAGACCTTTAATCCAATGAGGTCCAGACCAAATTGCACTATCGACAGAGGCAGCAAAGGAGCTTGCTGAAGTTTTAACAGAAGTCAGGTGCATTTGGGTTCCTCGAGAATTTAAGGCTTACCAAAAAAAAAAAAAAAAAGCAACCCCAAGGAAAACAAGAACTACCTCCAGCTCGGTCACTGCCACTGCCCTGGAGAAGTTCTGAGATGTTGTTGGTGCTGTTCACTCGGTGGATGTGGATCTTGCTGGGGAAGAGCAGTGTCCTCTTGCTTCTGGAGGTCTCTCTGAAAGGGAGAGCTCTACCTCCGATCCGGTATTCCCACGCTGGGATATGCCCCAATGACATGAACCCCAACCTGTGGGTAGACGCCCAGAGCACTTGCAAGAGAGAGTGCGAAGCTGATCTGGTGAGTGATGAGCGGTTTTATCTCTCTGCGTGGCGGGCGATGGGGTTTGTCGGTGGGCTTCTTCACACCGCAGTCCGTTTCCGTTCCCAATAGAAAGGCGCCGGCACTGTGCGGGGCTTGTGGTCCAGACAGCGCACGTAGTTAATTGACCCGTGACCTGTATAAAATAGAAAAGGTTTGATGAGTTATCAGTTAAGTGGGGAGGTGTGCGGCAGCTGTCGCTTACGCTGATGTGGGTACAGCACTCGCTCTGTTTGATCGTTTTCCTTGCTTTCTCGTCAAAAAGAAACATCCGAATTTGATACTCCAGAACTCAGCATGCCTTGGGGCCAATCCATAGTATTTTAGCAGTGTCACCACGTACTTTGGTGGAGGTGGCCATCATCAATGCTTTATATTCCTGCGGGAATCATGTATGAAATAATTTGATTTAACGTGTAAAGCATCAGCCTTTGCTGCACTTGAAACACAAAGCGTGCTTGGAGTGCAAAACAGGGGCATGATTAAAATGACCAGGCAGACGTTCTCTGTGATGCTCCCGGCTCAAAATGTGCTCAGCTTACAACCCTAAAATTCATTTTTCAACCTGTCAGCACTGCCAGCTCAAGCTGGCATCTGAAAATACCTGCTCGTCCTGCCTCTTACATCATGTCCAACAGCAAAGCTCCTGCAGCCCGAACCAGGCTGACAGCGACGCGTACCACGCTGGAAAAAGTCATTGGGTTTATGTTGGTTTTGCACTGCGATAAGGTGTGCGCGGGGGTGGGGGAAGCAGAGAAAAAGGCTGGCCACCAAGTGAACAAAGAGATTTGCTCGGGTGGACCCCGTGTGTTATGAATGAAGGTGCAGGTATTACTTTTGCCATTCCCAAATAAGCCCCCTTTATTTGAACTACCAGGTGCAGCAAGGAATATTAAAACACTTGCAAAACCCCAGCAGCGGCGGCAGAGGATGTCGTTTTAATAATTTACCGGTCACAGGCTGAAAGCCAGAAGCCACCGGCTAAAAATATTCGCTTTTGCCTTGTGGCAGCTCAGAGTCCCGGGACCTCGCACGGAGCGAGTGGTCTGCGAGCAGCCAAGGACTCTGCCTCCAGCTTTGCTGAAGCCACGCTCTGTAACCTCAGCCCAAAGCGTTCCCCGTTCTGGTTTCTAACTTTGCTTCTGAAACCTAGTAATGTGCCGCTGGAAATGGGGAAAGAGTTATGTTATTAGGTCATCTTTTTCCCAATAAGGAAAGGATACTGGACTCAGGGGAAGCTGTTTAGTTTGGTAACTTAAAAAACATTTTGTTCTCACTTACGGAGAAAGCCGTTGGATTTCAGGGGGGTTGTAGAGGTTTAGCACACGGTGGAAGTGTGCCCCATTGCATACACGGTAGCAGCGTTCACGGTCCCTTAAAGTAATCCATAACAACAGAGCAGCTGTGATCACACATATCAAATACCTTTTCTGCACAGAAGATGAAAATTCTGCTAAAATTAACTGCAATTTAGAGCTGACTGTAGCTGAGACGGGGTGTAATAAATCACTAGAAGAGCGATGCTGCATTTGAAAATAGGACTAAAATAGGACAGAGAAGCAATAATGAGCTGTTTGGGGTTTGTTTTTCTAAATACCATAGAAAAATTATTTTCGGAGCAAGAATTTCCTTACTTTTGAGATATTCTATTATTTCCTCTACAATGTGAACAATTACAAATCCTTGGCAGTTTCACCTCCAAGAGTAGGCTGTTAGTCTCAGGGAATTCAAATAATACTTTACATACTTCTGTGGAAAATAAGAAGGATTACTGCCTACAGCCATATGATAAGACTTTCCATCCGCTCTTATTTCTCAGGGCTTGTCCTCAGGCATTTCGGAGAGCGTGGAAGGGGGGTTGTTGGTTAGGTAGACAAGAAGTCCATGTGACTCTAGGAAAGATTTATGGTGAGGTTAGTGTTTAAGAAACAGACATACATTTTCTGCCTTGAGACTCTTCTCCTGAAACACTTCAGAAACTCCAGAGTGTTTAGACATCTCTCGGGAGGTGCTGGAGGGATGTTTCTACTCATCGCCAGCGGGGATACTGAGTTTTGGACCACAGAGATCTGTGGCAGACCGGGTCTCCTGAGCTAACACCTTGAAAGTTTCTGGGCTCTCTGCTTGCTTCGTCTCTAAAATGGACTTCACTCTGTCCCCAGTAACGATTGGGTCATTTTCTTTCCCTGCAGGAGTGCGAGACCTTTGAGAAATGCTGCCCTAATGTCTGTGGAACAAAGAGTTGTGTGGCGGCTCGGTACATGGACGTCAAGGGGAAAAAAGGGCCGGTGGGAATGCCCAAAGAGGCAACCTGTGACCGTTTCATGTGCATCCAGCAAGGCTCAGAGTGTGACATCTGGGACGGGCAACCCGTCTGCAAGTGCAAGGACAGGTGTGAGAAGGAGCCGAGCTTCACCTGTGCCTCCGACGGGCTCACCTACTACAACAAGTGCTACATGGATGCAGAAGCTTGCATCAAAGGTATTACACTGAATGTAGTCACCTGTAGGTACCATCTTACCTGGCCGAACACCAGCCCTATCCCACCAGAAACAACCGCTCGCCCTACTACTGCCTATTCCGAAACAACGGTCATTGATATCTTGCCGCCTGCTCTAGTGAACAACCCCGTCCATCAGTCAGTCTACGTGGGAGAGACCGTCAGCTTCCTCTGTGATGTTACAGGGAGACCCAAGCCAGAAATCACGTGGGAGAAACAAGTCGATGGGAAAGACAAAGTCATTATGAAGCCAAATCACGTCAGAGGCAACGTCGTGGTCACCAACATTGCCCAACTGGTCATCTACAACACCCAGCTCCAAGACGCCGGCATCTACACCTGCACTGCCAAAAACAGCGGTGGCCTTCTCAGGGCTGATTTCCCTTTGTCAGTCATCAAAGGAGAACCCACATCCAAAGAAGCTTCCCAAAACAAAACACATTTTCCAACCGATGAGTGCCTGAAGCAACCAGACAGCGAAGACTGTGGGGAAGAGCAGACCAGGTGGTACTATGATGCAAAGAAAAACAACTGCTTTACTTTCATCTACGGGAACTGTAACAGCAACCTCAACCACTTTGAGACCTACGAGAACTGTATGTTAACGTGCATGAATGGCCCAATCAACATTTGCAATCTGCCAGCCCTCCAGGGTCACTGCAAAGCCTATGAGCCCAGGTGGGCCTATAACAGCTTGACAAAGCAGTGCCAGTCCTTCATTTATGGCGGGTGCGGGGGCAACGAGAACAACTTTGAGAGCCGGGAGGCCTGCGAAGAGATGTGCCCTTTCCCGAAGAACACGCACTGCAAAGCCTGCAAACCACGCCAGAAGCTGGTGACAAGCTTCTGCAAAAGTGACTTTGTTATCCTGGGCCGGATAACAGAGCTGACCGAAGACCAAGACTCGGGACATGCCCTGGTGACAGTGGAGGAGATTCTCAAAGATGAAAAAATGGGATTAAAATTCCTAGGGAAGGAACCACTAGAAATCACGCTTTTGAACATGGACTGGAGCTGCCCATGTCCCAACATGACCACAGTGGATGGCCAGCTCATCATCATGGGAGATGTCCACAACGGCATGGCTGTCCTACAGCCAGACAGCTTTGTGGGGACCTCCAGCATCCGGCGGGTGCGGAAACTCCGTGAAGTCATCCACAAGAAAACCTGTGAGCTTTTGAAAGAGTTCCTAGGATTGCATTAACCTCCTTCGCACGTGTCAGCCTTCCAGACCCGTGTGTTACGTAGGGCTAACAAGCGCTAGGCTAGTGCACAAACTAAACAAGCTGTTTGAAGATACACTGTAGGAATTATGCAGAACCCTTATTTTAATCCATTAATGATGCTTAGCAACAATGTAGTATGGTCTTTGGCAAGCACGTAAAACAGCAGCAAAAGGCTATTAATCTTGCATTGAAATCAATTCGTCCATATAGGAGTGCCATTTAACTAGATGACTCACTGCAGTAATTATACAATTTTTATGTAGCTTCCATCATAAATGACGGAATTCATAGCATTTGTTTAGCTAATTGGTACACAGCTAAGTAATATATAATGTCAACTTAATCTGTCTCATTTACAGTATGGAAATGTTATGGGAAGTCATTATAAGTAAGTCACACTCGTCTCCTCATAGCAGCACTAATATTTCAAGAGAAAAGCCTGTAAATTATTGTCTATATTTACAGTTGTGCACATTTAACCAATCTATGCATTATGAGTTTGCTTCTTTTAATTGAAATTTTCCTAGCAGTTTTCTTTGGATTGTACCTCGTTTTTAAATGGCAACTACTACCTATCTTGCAATCCTTACTGGAGGAAAAACTCCCTTGATCCTATGCCCAGGACAACAGGTCCCTGTAGAAGCTGAAGGCACAGTCTCACCCCAAAATGACTTTTCTGTCATCAGAACAAGGTCAGCAAACACCCTCATTCCATTGCACTGCCCTATTTTTGGTTTAGTCAATATATTGTCTATCACAAAAAGTCCAATGCGGAAGGACGGCAGCGTGCTGCCAGCTGTCTTGCTTTTGAAAAGCCTTCACACCTGAGCGTATGCAGCAATTCATTGCTTATTTTCATCAGAATCCTGTTTTTGTAAGTGAGAGAGTAAAGTAAGAGGAGCCAGAACAAAATGAAAACCAGAAAAGTGCAATTCTGCAGACTGTATTACACAGACACAAAGCTGCTGAAACCAAAATGCACAGACACAGACACACAGAGTGGACACTCTTTAAAGACGTTTCTCAATTTGACCCTTTTAGAGCATTCTTTCAAACCACAGAAAACATTTTCTGGCAAGCCACTGTGTATACGTGTGTGAGTAAATACCCTGAGAAAGACAGCAGGGGCTGTGGGTGTGAGCGCGTGCATACACATAGGATTGATCATTTTAACATTTTTGTGTCCAAAAAATGTAACATTTGTCTATGCAAAAAACCTTAAATAAAGAAAAGGCTGATCCTGGAAAAATCCTGCCTCGCTAAGGGCTGTCGTTGCGGGGAAGTGGGGGAGCGCAGCGTGGCGAGCCTTATCGCGGCTCTCCGTTCGGTGGGTCTGGCGAGCTGCTGCGGCAGCGCCCAGAGCTTTCTGCCTCACACAAAAGGCCGTGTCCGAGCTGGACCGGTGTCAAGACACGGCTCGGGGAGAGGAGGGAAGGTGCAGCGAGCGCTACGCCGTGGTGCCATCTAACGGGCTCGCCGCGGGGCGGGCGGCAGGATGGCGGCCGGTGCCCAGCGGTGGGCACGCGTCTGCTTTTGCAGGCATCTGCTGGGGCTGGGTACGGTAAGGGCTGCGGGAAGGAGATTAAATAGGCAGATGCTGGGCTTCAGCATGCCATGCAAGGCTCTAAACCCCCCCAAGCCTGCACACGTTTGGCATTTTGGTGTTGCAGAGAGGAAGAATGACCGTGAGGGTAACGACGCTGAACGTGGGGCCAGCTGTGGTTTCTGTGAAGGCTTTCCATGCCCTGCACCCGCGGCTGAGCCATGGGCAGAGACCACAGCATGATGGAGAATCGGGCTCCTCTGCCAGTGGTCTGGGCTTGGGTAATGTCTGAAATGCTCCAGCGACAGGAACGGATCTAAATTTCTGATTATTTGTATGATTTCAGAAGAAGCTGTGTGGGAAGGAGAGGAGCCTGGACCAGACTTACTGGCCAAGTACCTGCTTGTTTTTTTGTTGCACCTTTTCTACGCTTTTCTAAACCTCCAATTAAAGGTCCGTAATGTTGGTATATGTTCTTGTGCAGACTGTTTTCTGGAGCCAGGAGGTGCCAGCCCTGCTGCCCTCCTCTGCCGATCATCCCTGGCTGTGGCAAGTGCCGCTGTTTTGATGGCTCATCTGTCATTTTTCAAGGAAGCCGTAGGAAGTGACATGTTCTTGCCATAGTTTTTAACACAGAGGCATCGGAGGATGAAGGCTTAATAAAAACTGGCTTTATATGGCTCTTCTTTTCCAAAAGCTAAAGGCTTTTGCAAGTGTGGGAGTGTGGGAGTGACTCGGGAGACACGTACCCAGTTGCTCCAGAAGAGCTGGGATGCAGACGGAGCTGACAGCAAAAAGCACACGATTCATCGCTTTTCCAGCGAGAACGTTACAGTGCTTAAGCCGGGGGTCTAAAGCGCCGTCTTAACTCTTACTCCTGGTGAAACCCCTGGGAACGAAGCACGCACTTAAAGTGAGGTGAGCGTGCAAGTGATCTGCTGTGTTGTGACCTGGGCTTGTAAGGCGCAACACGTCCCCCCACCCCCTTTGGGCATGCAGTCCTGGTGTGTGAGGGCTTGCTTCTCACTGGGCATCCCCAGGGCACATTTTGGGTGAGTTTTCCAATGCAACACAGTGTGAGGGGACACCGAAGAGGCCAGCCCAGCTCCCAGACACAATACAGCCACGCTCATGTAGCTCCTGCCCAAACCTATGGAGCTGGGCTGCTTCCGAGCCCTGCTGTGTCTGCGGGACGCACGGACCAGCATCAAACCCAGCTGCCATCCCACACCAGCCCCGCACGGGGACCCGGTCCCAGCTCTGCTACGGATCAGACTGATCTGTTCAGCTGCTGTGACCGGGATGGTTCTGGTGGTCAGGACCAGTTTGGTGTCAGCAAGCAGCCCTGTAGTGACAGGTCACCCAGAGGAGACAAATACTGGACGTGACCAGCCCCGTTGGGAGTGACGAGCCGTGCTGCGATCCCCCCGGGGCTCCGCTGCACAGAAACACCGCGTCTGCCCCGAGGCAGAAGGAGCAGTGCCATGGGCATCCCCTCACCCGCTCACCAGAGAAAAACCATCCCTCGGCCACCCCGGGAGCAGCGCACCGCCCCATGGCATGGGACTGACCCTAACCCCGAGCCTCTCCACCTTCTGACCTTGAAGAATTTAGCTCCCCACTCGAAGCTAGTATTTTAGTTCAGCCTCTTATTAAATCCTTAAGAAGCCTAAAATTCAAGTCTGACCAGTCAGCCAGCCTGAGGAAAGCCTACGCACAGGGCCAGGTGCTCAAGGATGTCCTTAAAGCCTTTGCGAGGCTAATAGGCACTTGCATGTGGCTCCTGAGCAGAAAATCCCTTCTGTCTTGCTCATGCACTCTTTTCTGTCCTGCTCCCCGGGGTGCAGCTCTCAGAAAGCTGAGGGAAATGCCTCAATGAAGAGAAAGAAAGGGAAAAGCCTGCTTGATTCCTCTCCTTGCATGGCAGCGGGCTGGGAAGGAGCACGAGCGCCTGTTTGAGGCTCCGGGGAAGAGCTGGAGAAAGGATGCCACCTCCAAAGCCACGTGGCCACAGCCATCGGCCACTGTCAAAGCTCTCCTCCGTGTGAGGACACCAGAGAAGCAGCATTTCCCGCAGGCACCGGCACGGGAAGCAGCAAGGGAGCGGAGCCACCTTAGCTGGGCCCGAGACCTGCAGGAGCTCCCCAGGGCTCAGGGATGGACCTGACGGACACTTCTGGGGGGGGGCAGGAGGACAGCGCAGAGCCGCTGGCACCAGCGCGGGGTGCCCACCTCCCCGGCCGGAGATAAGATGAGAAGTGCAACAGGTGAACCTGCAAAGCCGGCAGGCAGAGCTCAACGGAAACCATCCAGCGCATGGATCCGAAAATAAGCCACAGGTTACTGTGCAAACCGTCCGCGCAGCCCAGCTCTACTAGCAGGGGGATGAAATCCCAGCAAAAAAGCGATGGCGCGCAGCTCCTACACAGGGGGCTGCGAGAGCACGTCCAGATCACGCACAGGGCACAGGCGGCAGTGCGGGGCGCGAGGGCCCCGCATTGGCACGCACGGAGCGATGCCTGGAGGATTGCGCAGAGATAGGATCCTGCATCACTGCCAAGCTCAGAGCAGCTGAGGTCAAAGGAAAGAGGAAATTGAGTGTGTTCTCATTGCAGGGGCTTGAGATGAGGTCAGGCAGAAGTTTTTATGGGCAACCAGTTCCAAAACTGGGAGCAAACAAAGATGATGATGCCATTGGAATATGATTCAGACGGCAAAGGCATTTAAGAGCTTAGCTCCCAGTTGTTGCAAAGGGAATTAGGGACCCCTGCGAGAATTACCGCCTGGCCACGGGTCTCGGTTCCTGAGGGAGGTGGCTGTGACGGAGGTCACGCATGGCTTCAGCCACCGCCTAATGACTTCCTGCAAAAAGGAGTAATTCAGCTGGCGCGAAATTAGCACCTTGCACCATGGGACCAACTTCCTCCACCCGAAGCACCTCGTGCCCCGGTTTGCTGTAATTCCTGCGGTGTGCACGTGCCGTGAAATTCTCCATGTAGATAATTACCAGGAAAAGATGATGGCCAAGCTGGGTATCCACACCGAGGCTGGATGGAGCCAGGTTTCTGAAGGCACGGCTGTGAAAATGTCACCCTGAGCGAGAACTTTGAGTTTAGAGCCTGTGTTTTTATACCAAATATTTAGTGTTTTCCCTTTTGCCAGTGTTGGTTACTGATTGACTACAAGTGACCTCCAACTGCCTTATTGATTTACAGCAGCTGTCAAAGGACCAAAAAATGAGCCCCATGTCCACGATCTGAGAAATAGTCTGAATGGAGGTTGCACAACTGAATAAATGTTCTGCCAGCTCTTTAAATCTTGGGGGGGAAAAAAATAAAAGTCAGCTTGAGCTCCTAATCTACAATGTAAACACCAGTGGGATATGAAGATAACGCTGCAGCACTAGCGGACATATCTATTAGCCAAAAAATCGGCGGAGCCTGTTTAATTCACAGCTATTTATGGTTGGGCAAATGATATGACATTCAGGCCTGAGAGTTTAGAAAGCGAATGGAAAGTCTTCCAAAGGCTGCTCTGCAGTTCAGGTTTCAAAGTCAGGAAACTCTCTGATTTCGGTGTTTTACTCTCTGCACATCCCTATTACGACCTTTCTGCTCAGCCAGCCCTGCACGGTGCAGCCTGCGCTGGCGCGTACCCACCCAACCGCGGAACTCAGCCCAGCCGCGTCAGTGTGGGGGGTCTCCTCCAAACCTCGAGCTTGCTGGTGGACACAAACCTGCACGTGCTGCAGAAGGCCACGGCAGCTCTGACAACGGCATTGAGAGAGAAAACCCAACGGACATGAATGTCCACGTTTCAGGATTACGGGCAGTTTGGGGTAGGGATCAACCTCCTCCAGACCCCGCTCTGGGCCCTCTTGTATGAGCCTCTGGGGCTTACAGGATGGAAAGGGCCGTGGGTCTTGTCCCACCTGGCAACTCCTACCCCCTCTCATTTGTCCCAGCACTGGCTAGAAATGCAGGAGGAAAGGAGAAGGCTGGAGAAAAGAGAATGAGGAAAAGATTCATCTAGAGGGAGGAGGGGGAGTATTTTTGCACCTTAAACTGTCATGACAGCATGGTAGTTGGACTGGATTAGCTGGTTTCATTAAAAGGAACTACCTATAAAGGGGTTTGTGCCTTCTCTTCCTCCTTCGCTCTGCTCTTAACACACCCAAACCAAGGGGGTATTGTAACATGTGTAAAGGACATGACTTCCTCTACTGCTTGAAGTAAATAGAGAACCAACAGTAATAAGTCTCCGGGATCAGATGGTATTCACGCAAGGGTAAAAGTACTCACATAAAAAGTTGCTTAACCATTAACTGCAGTGGATAACCTTTGCTTCAGTCTGTGGCAGGACCGCAGGATGGAAGGTGGTAAAACATGGGGCTAATTTTAGAAAAGGGTTCCCGTGGGCTGAGCATGAAAAGACAGCGAGTCTGGTCCGAACTGTGATAGAGGATAAAGCTCACAGTTGAATGATAAAGATGACGTAGAGAGGAAGAGTCTGTGGACTTCAACAGACAGAAGCGATGCTCCATAACACAACTTTCTTTGAAGCAGTCACGCGGACAGAGATGGTCCAGCTGATAGAGCTGACTTGGATCAAGGCCTTAGAGCAAGTTCCTCACCCAGGGGTTTTACAGACATTGAGCTGTCCTGCAGGGAGAGGTCAGGCAGGCTCTTGAGCCAACAACTGGTCGAAACATCGGAAAGAAAGGGTGAGACCAAAAAATCAGTTTTCACAGGGAAGAGAAGTTATTGGCAGCGTCCCAGGGGACCTGTGCGAGGGCCTGGGCTGCCTGATGCAGGTGGGCTGGAAGAGGGATGGGAGAGGTGGGTTACAAAGGTTGTTGTTGAGATCAAGTTATTTAGGGCTGCAAAAACACAAGCTGACTGTGAGGAACAGTAGAAGGGCGTCGTAATGCCAAGTGACAGGATGATAAAATAGCAGATGAAACGCAATATTGCTTAATATACATGGGTGGAAAAGTGAGTCTTAGCTGTGCATTCCTATGATAACTTCAAACAAGCTGTTCCCATTCAAGACCTGGATGATCCGCACATGGATCTGACCAGGGCGGGGGGTCCAGCCTGCCTCTGCTGTGCTGGCAGCCCCCGGAGCAGATCCTGCACATCGCACCTCTCGAAACGGCACCAGAAGCTCGACAACTTGCAACACTCCCATTAACAAGCACAAAAGCCCACGGACATCTTAAAAACCCAGCAGCACTTGTACATCGTGCTCAGACTGGGTTGGTTACTGCCTTGCTAAGAAAACACTACTTGCTTTTACAGACTTGCTCCTAACATCACCAGATAAATCTCAGCCACATCCCAGCCCCATAAAGTTAAATCTTGCTAAAATAAGAACCTTACCTCCATCTGCCCCCACATGCTGCAGAAGGGATGACGGTCACAGTCACAAACCCCTTCCAGCTCCGGAGCCCCCATTCTCTTTAGAATGTGTCGTGTAATTGCTGCATCTACGGTGCTTGGGGAAGACGCTGGAAATTGCAAAGCTCCATCTGGAAATGACTCCAAGATTGGCCTTGGCCGAGTCACTCCATCCCTGGACAGAAAGCGAGGTGCAACCAGCATATGCAGACAGCTGTGGGCCAGAGGAGGTCTCGCTGTCCTCAGCAGGACTCACCATATAAACAGGCAGGGTCAGGTTCTCCATCCAGCAATGTCCAAGGCATAATTTAATTACGTGAGCCAAAACCAAGCGCCGGCACCCAACTAGTGACACACACACTTGTTGCCCCCACCACGGCCTCAGCATGGAGGATCCAAGGTCTTCCTCGCATGGTCACATCTTCCTATTTTTGCAATATTTGGGGTGCAAAGAAAAAAAAAAGCAACCCAAAACAAACCCCAAACCCCTCATCCCTCAGCACTGAAATGACATCAGATGGCTGAAAATTGGGGCAGGAGCGTCCAGCTGCTCCCAGCGCCTGACACGAGATGGCGTGTGGCATCAGGGTTTGGGGACCTCGCACTGACATGGCAGCAGCCTGGTTTATTTGTCTCTTAAAAGGGAAGCACCCTCCTGCTGTGGTTAGATTTACCTCGCCCTGGTTAATCGAACTGTTTCGCTGACACTTGGCTGTATAATTTAGATTTTCCAAGTGGAAAGCAACCCCCTCCCCGAGCTGGATGGCCAGTTCTCGTTTGACTGATTTCATCCTCGTCTGGTTAGTAATACGGCAGGAGAGATTTTAGGTTTATCGGGGGGAAAAAAAGACATAGTAGGGAGTGTGATAAGGCAATCAAATCCATTTCCAGAGCTGCAGGAAAAAGACATAACGTATAATTTATTTGAGGCTTTTTCTCTCCCTGTTTGCAGATTGCACAGTTTCTAAATATATTGGTCCAGTTATTCAAAATTATTCATGAATCTCTTCAGTGAATAATACTTGACCTGCAGATCATCCAAAAAGTGAATATTGCAATCAAATTCTCCATTTCTGCTGTAATTTATCGCAGCTAACAGATGTATACTACTCAGGTAATTAACCCAGGATGAAACTCAAATTGTATATTTGATTATAATATTTGCAATTTGCAATTTTTACTGTGCTGGCCAGCTCCAGAAGTCAGCTAATCAAGCGGTGGGCAAAAGTGTCTTATCTGTGACATAACGGAATTGCTACTTCTCTGAGGTGGTTTGGGGTGTGGGGGAAGGAGCAGCCGTTCCCAAGCCCGTGCGACCAGAGCCGCAGTGCTGGAGGGGCTGTGGACAGAGTCAGCAGGGAATAAACACAGATTAAAAGGAAAAAGTTAATGGCTTTCTCAGACCCACTCATCTAACAGGTGCAATAAGCAGGACTTGCACCAAAATCTCCTTATCTGTTGGGTCTCTTATGATGCTTTTCCCCTGAAAATACCGGGATCAGGGTGAGGTGGGCATTTTTCTCCTCGACTGTCCAGTCCATGTCTTTGCTCGGGGTTTTTTCCCGTGCTTGTATTGTAGGGCTGCCTGGAAGGCGGCCACGCTCTGCGAACGGTGATGGAGAGCTGCAACTCACCTGTGGAGGGCTTACACTTCAAACAGAGGGCTGAGGGGATGGAGCGGGTGGTCCCTCGGTGCCACGGCCCGGTGGAGCATCCTCGGTCCCGCTCGTAGAGGCTGGAAGGGCTGAACCACCTTTCTGTGATTGTCACTTGTTGGGCTTTTGGCTACAGAAATCCCTAAGCATGCTGGCAACCCAAAGCATTTAGGGAGCATGAGTCACCTCTCAGTGTCACAAACTTGGCTTTAAAATCTTGTTGTTTCCTTTAAATAAGTAAATTCTTGGGTGTTTTGGCCATTCTTGTAATTTGCCTTCAGATGGCAGAGCCTTTCAGTGATGACATACTGTGCTTTCCTTTGGCACCACCGGCATTAAATGTATACTCTTTTTCTCACTTTTACTTGTGAATGGAAGTTTAGGGTCTCACTTAGTCACATGAACTCCAAAGCAGGAGCTTTCAGAAGTCTATCAGCCACGAGGAGGGTCAGGAGGAGCAGTGTTGCCACCTAGGGACCTTCTGTGAGCTCTAAACGAGAGGTTTCTCCAAGATGGGATGCTCTGATGCCTTTCACTCGGGTGGTGGCTGCTCACCTGCTCGCTGTAGGTGTGCTGGGAGGGGAGCAGGTTTTGGAGATGGTCTTCTTAGCTTGCCTTTTGTTTTCCTGCAAAACTATTAGCCCTTGTATGAGCTGTCTCATAAACGCTGTCACCCAGCCCCTCCGCCCCGGGATGATGCTCATCCCGACACGCACCTCTACACCTGTTACTTATCGATTCAACTTTTCATGTTTAGCTGTAGAAGTTTTTCAGCAGACAAAACTGGAAGGAGGATTTGCTGCTCCTGCCCTGGCAGGAAGATTTACACATCAGCAAATGATTTGTAACGAGTACGGTGTAAGATAGATGGGGCTGCTTCTCTTGTTCACAAATTATTCACAGACTGTGGGCTTGAAGAGGAAGAAATTTTTTCCTTGCTTTGTAAAATACACACACGTGCATTTTTTTATTATTATTTATGACTACTTTCACTGTAAAAAACACTCCTGAGAGCATCTTTTGCAGAATTATTGCAGCTCACAGGTTGTTTAGTTGGAGAGAGGACAGGTTTGGGTTTTTTTCCCCCTTTCTCTTTTTTTTTAAGTAATTGCCTTGACCAGTGAGACTTTTGTCACGGGTTTGAGCCTCTGGGCATTACAAGGTCATAAAATTTAAGTTTCTGGCCTCCGCTTTTCTCACCAGGCTGCTCAAGGGAGCGTATCGCAGGAACAGCTCCTGCAGTTTGCTGGGTGAGCACAGCTCCTTAAATCAAGCTCCAGGGCAAACGCTCCCGACCGACCATTTGAGATTGCATTCTGCAAGCGTTCCCAGTGGTGAAAAAAGTGCTGTTTCTAGAGATGTTTCTGGCACAAAGAGATGTTTCTAGAGCCTCAGGTGCCACCACAGGAGGAAGCAGTAGGAGATGGACACACGAATAGAAACAGGGACCTCCGACACCCTGAAGGGCTCAGAAAGATACTTCTTGGTAGGACCTGTGGAGTTTTGCTTATATTCTGTATTTCCCATATAAGGGACTAGTTTTCTTTTTCTGGATAAGACTTACTTTCCCCTACTTCCATAGCTAGAATTAAAATGCACCTCCATGTACTTGGCAATGCTGTGAGGGGGGGGCAGATCCTCCATCCAGCTGTGCTACAGCTGTGTGTCATTTGGAGTTTGCCTTCTTGGCCAGCCAGGTAAGCGAAGCAGCTCCAAACCTCGTTCTCTACACGCAGCACTGCTACACTCTGCCCGGTAAAATCTAACAGTTCGTTAAAAACAAAAAAAAATGATAAGTGTTATATTTCTGCCCTGAAGATCCAGCTGCCGCTAGGTGCTAACTAGGTCACCATTCAAATCCCTGTCTCCACGGCTCGTGTGTTCCAGATGTGAGCATGTGTGTCTCTGTTACGCATCGATTCGTGCAAATCGTGTAACGTATGCAAAACTCGTTGGCCTGTGAGCTGGGCAAATGCACGGTCGGTCTGCGAATGTGTTATTGGTAGGAGCAGACGGGTTGCTTGCTTAAATAAAGGCATTTGCAAACTCCTCTAGGTCTGCTTTCAAAACCACCCATCTGTTCACAGAACGCAGTGCAGCCCGGCTCCCGCACCCTCTGCTCACCAAACCTGCCCCGGCCTGGAGGACAGGTGCTTTTGCTTTTGCGTAAAGAAAACATGAATATGTTTTTGCAAACACAACTAAAAAAAAAATAAATCTCTTTTGATTTGTAACCTCTGAGTAAAGCATTTGTTTACGTTCATGCGCTGTTAATTGGAAGTATCCATAATACAAATACGTCAGTCTGAGGCAGAGCAAAATAGACACAGAATAAAAATATCTACAGTGACCCGGTCCTGCAAATGCTGAGTAACTTTATGCTCTGGAGCGGAAGCGCCTTGAATAAAATCATTTTACGCATTCCTTCTGGAGCTGCAAATAGGGGACGGCCGGAGTTAGCGAGGGCAAGGGAGGGAAATAAAAAGCTACATTTGTCCTTATTCTGCTGTTGCATCCTCAGCCGACAAAAAAAAAGTCAACGGGCTGCGGAAAAGCACATTTGTTTGCTTTGTGGCTGCTTGGGTGGGTGTTGCTCATTCCCCTGGGGGAGCCCATTTCCACCCAGCGCGGTCCTCCGTCCTGGCTCGACAGGGCCAGCTCCCGCACCACCATACAGCCCGCGACCTGCCACCGCTCCCCGGACGCCCGGCAGACCTTCTGCTGGCCCGGAGGAGGAGGAGGAGGAGGAGAGCATGCTCACGTGGCTCATCAGCTGCCTGCGCAAAGGCAAGCTGGTGGTTTCAGCCCAGTTCCCACAGCACAATTGCCGAGCGCAGACACACGGCGGGCTCTCAATGGCCACCTTTGTCGGCAGCCACAGGCAGGAGCGCGCAGGAGCTGCTGACGTGGCACCCGGCTGTGTCACCTTGCCCTGTCCCCTGCTGCGGGAGCAGTGGGAGGCTGGCCCGGGGAGAGAGCACTTGGGTCACAAGCAGGGGCTCACACCACCTCCTTCCTAATTTCTATGTTCGCTTTTACATCCTAAAATAAAAAAGAAAACCAAACAAAGCAAAGAGCCCAGCAGAGGAGGGAGAAGGTGGAGGCGTTTCCCCCTCACTAGGTCCTTCCTCTTTCTCCAGTTCCTTATTTCACCCCTTCCAGTCTTTTCCTCTACCTGTTGAAATGCGGTTACCATGACACGATGACGGAAAAGCTGCAATTTTAATGTGTGAAGCTGTTGCAATTTTAAATAATTGCTCTAAAACAAAAACAACCCAGAGAAAGAAAGTGGTGTATGTGTGTGTGTCCCCCGCAGCACCCAGTGCCGCTGGCCGCACCGCTCCACTCGCCGTGCTGGCGCTTCTCAGCAGACACCCTCCCACCCCGGCAAAAACCAGTGTTTACATTTGTCACATATATTTTTAGTGCATCCTAGACCCAGCCATGCCTCGACCCAGCCTGGTGGGCCAATTGCCGTGCTGAAAGGCTCCTCTCAGCAAACGCTACTTCATTTCTGGAGGGACGGAGGAAAGAAAAATCCCCAAGTGAATCCTGGCAGGAGCTGGAGGCAGGGTCCCCGTTTCACCAGTCCTTCAGGTTCTTCCAGTTCACGAGGACAAGGTGCACAGCAAAGGCATTTGCTCTGCAAGTGCCCTGCCAGTACCTGACCTCTGTGAAGGCAAACAGCTCTCACAGCGGCAAAGCGCCGGCGCACACCCCTCTCCCTGGGCTGACTGCACCGCTGAGGGACCATCGGGATAAATCTGTTGGCTTTTGGTGGGCTTTTGGGGACCGCTTCTAGGAGGACTTCAAAGAGTTACAAGTAATAATCCAATTTTCCTTCTTTTTGTCTCAACTGGCTCATCCCCGTACTGCTTAGGACGCTGTTGAGCGTTGCACTCCAATTAACACCTTCACTGTGGGCACCGCACAGCCCGGCTCATCTCCAGCAAAAAGGATTTGTGCCCATCTACACTAAGTGACAGTCGCTGCCATTTCGTCCCACTTGACATCAGCTCCCTTGGAAACATCCCCATAAAGCAGCTGTCCTCTTTATAAGCACATCCCGATCACGGAGATGTAAAGCAAATAATACTTTCTCTTTTCCCGTGCTGTGGGAGGGATCGTGCATTTCACAGGAGAATAAGGCCAACCTTTGTGGTGCCAAAGTCCACGGCTCACCTCGTGCCCGGCTCCTCCATCTCTCCTCTGACCTGTCCCCACCTCGAGGACGGGGACAGCGATACCACACGGGGCTTTTGTGAGGGTCAAAGTCTGTTGGTGATGGGGAGGTGCTTTATGACAGCAGCGATATCGTACCCCAGGGTCACCCAGAGCTCTCAAGTGAGAAGGAAACCTCACAGCTCCTCTGCAAGGCACAGAAACGGGGTTACACCTCGTGCTGATGGGGAATGGAGACCCAGAGAAATCAGAGCCACTGCTGGAAACCAGGTGAGCATGGTGAGCAGGTCTTATCCTTTCATTCCCGCCTCTCCACAGCATGATTTATCAAGTCGTTTTGAGAAAAAAAAAAAAAAACAAGTAAAGAAAGAAATAACTGGCTGGAGGTTATACAGCCTGGGCTCCCCTTTGTCCTTCAGCCTGCCCAGATGACTGTTGTTACAGGAAAGGCTGGAGATCAGGTACAGCCCTCAAGTTCAGGAGCTGTAACAGGGCGTGAAAGAAACGGCTCTGGATGAAGGTAACTGCAGCAGTTATATGACTAATCCCAACATTTGCGGACATTTTCACCTCTGCCCGTAAGAGTTATGTGATCCTAAGCATGCTTAAGGAAAACAACCCCACTCTGGCTAGCAGATGACTAACTGCTTGCAAATAATACAGGTATCTTTTTTTATATGAGAAAAGACCAAAATACCTGAGATGGCGGGGCCCCACAGAAGGGACTCAAAGCCGGGCACTCGAGCACAGCTAGCTCTTTCCAAAAAGCAACCGGGAACCGGACGACGCGAGACCGGGGCGCAGCACTCCCAGCCGGAATGGGCCTTTTGTTCGAGTAAATGCAAACGTCATGATAGGGAACGGGCCAGCTGCCACCCTGCGGCAATGCCCCCGGCGGCAGGGTCGAGCCAACCAACATCAGATCTCTCCAGAAAACAGGCAAAGCCAAAGCCCTAGCCCTAACCACTCTGACTTTTGGAGAGAGTCATCTCAAAGTCACCCTCACAGATGATCCCCAGCTCCGCTTACGTATCTCTCATATTCTAATTTCATCAGGTGGATATTTAAGTATGTGAGTCCATTTGTGCAGGCACCAAAAAGCCAAACTCATTGGAGATCTCAAACTGAAGTGTGCTTTAAAATGCGTTATTATCCGCGTATTACCCACAGCACATGCGTAGAGAGGACTGTAAAAGGCAAAAATCTGTCCTGCATAGTTCAGGTTTCCCTCCCCACAGTTACCTCTGTTGTAGGTGAACAGGGTCATCATCCTCCTCTCCGTCCATTCTCCTCTTCCGAGCCTCGGTGGGCATGGCAGGCAGTAGAGCCGAGTGAGCAGGACTGTTTCAACCGCAGCAGCGGTGGCCACGGCAGTCAGCCTGGGAAGGGCTTCGGGATGCTGCAGGAAGGAAAGGGATAGGGATGATATTAATACAGCAGGACTGTTTACAAGATTTAAGAGTCCCACGTTGCCATTGACAATTAACTCTAGATCAGCAGAGGAACATTGTTTTCTACCATAACTGTGTGTATTTTTAGATAAGTATCTTCCACAAATGTTTTGTAAAGGAATCTTCTTTGCCTAAAGCGTCTACTTCTTCTCAAGCCTCCAGTGGTACAGCGTAAACCGTGTTACTAATAACAATTGTTCCTGCATTTGTTTCTCAAACATAGATCACAAAATACACAGTTTATTTGGGAGTGTCTGTATACTCTTCTATTTCTGTCCTTCTTATTCAGCCCCGTAGAGTAAAACAGGCAACAGTGAGTCCGGAGAGGGACACAGCCCTGCCCTCGAGAGATTACAGTCTCCATCAGATAATACACTGCAAATTATACATGGTGAGACACAGACCTCAGAATGGGGAGAACAGCTTGGTTTGGGAAAGAAACTAAGAAAAGCAAGTTTTAAGGAAGACCTTGAAGGAAAACAAAAAGAAGAATCAAGAGGGGGAACCTAGGAATTTCAAAGAATAAGGAAGGTAGGAGAGAGTTCGTACAGCAAAACATTTGAAAAGGGATTGATTTGTAGAGGTGAGATCCAGACCCTACATTTAACCGATGTTCTGATATCAGACTTCGGGCAGGGCAGCTGCTCCAAATACTGAATTCTTAAAACCACAGAGACCCCGAGAAAAGATGAAAGACAACCTTACTGACCTCTGACGGTTTGTCAGCCCCAAACACATGCCCTCTACTGAGGTGATCATCAAGTCAGCCTCGCTCACAGGTCTCCGGTGTCACCAGCAGCTTCGCGTACCTCCCACAAGCCACTGCCACGTGGCACGCTCGGGGACAGCGAGGCAATCGGAAACAAGGTGGGACAGACCGCTTATAGACCGAGCAGCTCCTCCACGTGAGGCCTACGCTTCCCTCCTATGAATCGGGCTCGTAGAGTACCTCCCATAGTTGCTCATCAAGGCTATGCCTTCGTTTGTAGACTCAGCTGGGCGGGAACAAGCGCAGCAGATGCGTTGTAGCGAGGACAGTGCAGGACGTAAGTGAGGCAAGGGCAGGGAGAGGGGACACCGTTTATTAGGTCAGCTGGTGTACCTGGAAAAACTAGACATGCTTTCAGGCGCATAAGGCTTCCTTAGGTCTGAAATAGAAGCAATAACCTTAGAGCTAAATACAGGTTAAGAATAATTGTTCTGAGTTAAACTTCATTATATTAATGAATTCGGCAATTTGAGAGAAAGGGTGATTGGTTCCTGTTGATCAAAGGGAGGATACTAGCCAGAGGAGAGCTGATAATGTCATTTATGGCACAGAGAGCGAGAGAGACAGGAATAATTATTGCTGAGGGATGGCTGGTGGTAGCAAAAATTATAAAGTAATATGCAATCAATATCTGAGTGATTTTTATACACTCGACTCAGGAATTTTAGTACTCGGAGTGTCTTCCGAAGCAGTTTTTGAGACCTTCCTTGAAGGTCGGAAGTGAGAGGTCAGAGACGCAGCGGTTGATCTCTTACTGAGGGTTTCTGACCTTTATCAGTTCATACAAGTTAACCCCAGTTGGTTGCCCGCAGTTGCTGCCACCAGACTGTCAAACCTGAGACGCACACCACACAGACAGGAGGGCGGTGGTAGGTCTCAGTCCTTCTGTGTCACTTAGAAATCTGATTCCATTAAGCAGCTGTGGTTAATTGCCAGCACTTCTGGGTTCATCACTATCCCTTAGATATTTTGTTTCCTGTGAAGTGCCAGTCCCAGGGAACTTGTGATTTCTTAAGGAGCTAAATTTTCCCATAAAAATTAAGTTCTTAGTGGACTGGTAGAGAAAAGCTAGAACATTCTGAAATCTATTTAACTCTATACCCAGAAGATAAATTGATAAGGTGCAAGGTTGATTATTATTTACGATTACCTCATAATTTCTAAAATATTCTTGGAGGCCTGAATCACAACTTCTTGAGTGATTTGGTTTGGCAATACTGAAATGAGTCGTTAAGGACAGCAGTAACAGCCTAGAAGGCACAAATGGAGAACATTGTTACACGTAACTTAAAAATTAAATATCAGTCGTTCTCAAGTAAAATATGATCTATGGCTCAAAGCAGTTAATAAGTATGAGATTCACAAATACCTGCAAAGTAGGTAATTTTCAATGGGTGTCAGGAATTTTGCACTCTTCCCGCTAAACTGCCCAACGGCAGTGCTGTTCATACCTCACTAACCCTGAGACATGGGCGGACGGAGAACCCATCGGCTTCAGAACCACGTTGCAGTTACCGACATCGGAGACTCAGCAGGGAGTTAAAGGCTCAAGTATGGGCTTAAAACCACCGAAACTACTCTCGACAAGGCTGAAGCGATCTGCTGAAGACCGGGCAGACAGTCCACAGCCCAGCCGGTGGCAGAACCCAGCAGCCCCGTCTCTGTGCCAGCACAGGGGATGCTTAACCTTATGGTCTAATGAAAATCAAGGGGGAATTTGTTTTAGTTTGTAAAATCTGTATGCAAGTCTAATTTTGACCAGCAGCAACTTCAGTGAGTAGGCTGGTGTAAAACTTTCACATGATTTGTACTGGAGGAATATATACTTCCATATCTATAGAAACACCCACAGAAATTCTTTTACAGAATCACAATAGTCAGTATGCGAGATCTCACTGCTCCGAGGCCTTCTGCTCCGGCGGTGGATGAATCAGGCTCTATATACCATGGACAATGAGAATCAAGTGCTTCACTTTTGTATGCATGCCTTATTTCAAAATGTAAAGGTCATCTAATATACGTTAAGTGAACTGTACAACGGAAGAGACTCTCAAAGGCCACAGAGAGTAAAGGCAATAAAAGGAGGGAATGGTAGGTCAACCTCAGAAGATGTTCCTGTGGCGTACAGAAACTGGATGAAGTTCCTTATTGACAGCAAAAAGGCAGCAATAGCCAGCTACCGTCTGACACTCGCTAACAGTGAATTTCAATGCAGACAGAGGAGGAAACAAACACAGAAAAGGCAGTGAGTGACTTGCCCAGAGCCAGATCTGGAACGTGGGGTGCCTGAGTTGTCGTCTATCATACCATGTCCTTCACTAACCTGCCACCTCCCGTTTCCATCAACGTGCCTAAAAACTCCCAGGCTGCTGCACTACTGGATGAGGCTGCCCAAGCAGCAAATTCGTGAGACTCTGAGCATCCAAGATAATCCTTAACTGTGTTCTGACATTCAGTAGTTCTTTACACTGTGTCTTTAGAGACAAAGGGAAGTCAAGCAAGCCTTAGCCTACAAGGGGTGGAGGGAGAGGGTACCGTTCGGCGGCTGGAGCCTCGCGTGCTGAGGGCTCCCACGGCACAGCAGTTCCCGGCATCGAGCGATTTAAGAGATGAGGTCAGAGAGAAGTGGGGTCTGGGTGAAAAGAGCGGCATGAAAGAGCGGTACAGCAGAGGAAGCAGCGAGAGGCAGCGAACAAACGGAGCAACGCACGAGACGGTCCTGAGGATGCAGTGGGAGAGGCAGAAAAGATGAAGGCAGGGGTTATGGGTGCAGCACGGAATGAATATCTTCTGCCAAGGGGAAAAAAGGTGGGTTTCCAGGTCTGTTTTTAATTGCATTAGCCTGTCCTGTTGGTATAACCTTCTCAAAGAAGCACACAGGGGCACTAAAGAATAATCAAGGCACGACATTCCCAGTGTTCTCTTTTGGTTTATGCTCTGGGTAGTCTTGAAGCAAAGGGGAAAAGGGAATGCAGCCCAGTGAGCTCCAAGAGGGCACGGAGCTGACAGACTGTTTAAATGTAATGGTGCCTCAGCTCTCAGAGGAGGAGAGGATCTCTGATTTCGGGCCTCTGACGCGCTGAATTGCCAAATGAAAACTACAGCAAGTTCCACCAAAACTGCAGCCATCAATACTCCAGATTGTTTTTAACCAACAAAAGTTGACAGAATAAAGGATGGGGGCTGAGGGATGTCTGCACCGTACGCCAAGGTTTTTCTAAAAATATTTTACACCTGCTATTCGTTCCGCACACTGATCATATTTTGTCTATGAGGTAGAGAACTCATAGTGCCAAAGGGAACGTGGTTTATGTTCCCGAGTCTTAATGCTTTTTCCCTTCTGTAAGGCAAAACTCCTTACTACCGTCACTAAAATAAAGCCAAGAGGACAAAAGTCATCCGCGCACTGCCACGGTAACAGTTTAACCGTTCCTCTCACTGATCTTTGGAAACAATCCCTTCAGCGGGATTTTACAGCTCTGGCACTTCGATTTAGCAAACTTTTTATGCAGCTCATGAGAGGAATGCAGCCAACTCTGTACACTCAATTTAAATCAACTTGCTGATGATATAAAAAAGAGTGCTGAACCGTCGGTTTGCTTCATCTGCTCCAAAACTACCAACACAAACTCTGAGGTATTTATTCCCGAAACATTAATAGAACAGTCTGGGGCGTCAGATCAGTAAATGCACTCTGGCTTGATCCCATGCTGGTCCAAAAAGCTGATTTAACAACTAGTTGTTTGGTGACTTGATATTTCAGAAACACAACCAGGCTGTTTGCTACCAACAGACTTTTGCAGGTTGGAACACGGTGGGAGACGACGGGGTGCAGGCAGTGGGGCACGCGGCCGTGCTGTCGCTGGGGAATCATGTGCCATGGCTCTCTGGAGCAAGAGATGGTACGAGCAACACTTAATAGCATTCTAATTTTGCATGGTGAAGGAGGGATGGATCTTTCTGTGGCTTACACCCAGTTCTCGACTTGTATAAATTATGATAGCTTAATTGAAGTTAAAAGAACTACAAAACTTGTACTCACCGAGAGGGCAGCGCCCCACCAGCCCGTGCCCTCTGGATTCCCACCCGCAGCAGGAGCCTTCGAGAGCAGGACACTGCGATGAAGCACTACGCATTGCCAACTCCACCTGTAAGCAGGCTCTCCTTTGTGGAAATAATCAGATCAATTTAATTTTGGTGATCGCTACTAGACTTCTGATCAAGAGTAAGGTCTGGTGTCTACCCACAGAACGCACACAGCAGAGACTGTCGCTGCCCGTTGAACCCCCTCTGCCCTGCCGTGCCACAATGCCCCTGAACTCAGTTTCACAGGTCTCAGATTACGATTTTCAAAAGTTACCGGCTTGCGCTGAATTGAGTTGAGCCCTACAGCTGAGAGTGCTTTGAACTTGTGCTTGGGTGCGGACCTGGAGCGAAGAGACAGGATGCACTAAGCAGCATCGAGGGGGACACATACTTAAGGCTTTACCCTTTTCTTCGCTGTAAATTAAAGACATCTTCCGAGGTTTAACTTACATCAGCAATTTTAAGGAAGTAAATTGCATGTTCACATGAGAAAATACAAAAGAACTTGCACAACTGAGCAAATGCTTCCTTTCCCCCTTCACCCCTTGTTAGGTCCCTGCTCCCAAAGCAAACGCACTTACCTGACCGCACGGCGCAGGAGCTGAACGCTGGCTGGGCGCAAATTAAACCGGAGGTTGACTTGGCACTCGTTCGGAACAGAACGTTGCAATGTAAATGTTTGATCTAACAAATTCAGCACCAAGCTTTGGCAAAAGATAAACAAATGGGTGAAGCAGACTGAACAGAAAGCACACATCTTTAATTTCTATAAGGAGTAAGAGAAAACATTAAAAAAATCTTTGTATTTGCATGCTTTGAGAAAACTGGAAGCTCTCTCTACAGACTGTCTCCTTGCAGAGCGCTATAGACAACCCATGGAGGTCAAAGCCCTGCTTATTAAGATCTTTATATTAAAAGGTGGTGCAAAAAACAACCTCGATTTCCAGAGACTCTTCCTTGCTGCAAACCACTGCCCTTCGTACGTGGAGCCAGGTGCAGTGGAAGCGAACAAATCAGCACGGGAAGAGGATAAGCTCGATGACCTTTAAGACAAATGATTTCGGTTTAAATCACAGGAACAGCAGTATTACAGAACACGCAGAATAGCCTTCACTGTCTGAGTTGCTCAACCTCCCAGGCAGTTTAGGTATTACTATTATACGGTAAATACTAAAATTGTAGTAAGTCTTAAAGTCTAGGCATACAAATTGAAACAATACACCGAGCTAACATTCTCCGCTTTTCAGTAACAGATCCAGGTAGGTTTTTTTTCTAATTCTTTTTTAAAGCAAAATCATCCACTTAAAATTAGATACCAAATGATGCACTTTTAAGAATGGTTGTCCGCTGATGTGCCCTTAGAGGAAAGATAAACCAGATGGCAAACTCGATAAAAAGGAGCCAGTTAAATACAGACAGACAAATGCCTAAAAAAACATTCACCCCGTTACTGCTTTTGAATTGGTTGTCATGGCATTAGAAATTGATAGCATTGTCAGCCCCGTGCCTCCACCCCGTCCGTTTCTGCACAGCCTGACTCTGTCCAAAGCAAAGATCTCTCACTGGTGATGAAAACCACCCTCTTCCTCGCAGCACTAGGCTGTCTCCACCAAGACGCCGCTTGCGTCCCCCAAACTGGGGATGCAACCGTGCCTAGAATTTACACCATTTGTAAAATCAAGTCCATCAAGTAGGCAGAGACTGATCTTCGGTCTCAAAATCCAGTTTCAGAACACTAAAGCTCAGATAATTTTACTCCTGTACTACTCCTGCAGCTTACAATTCATCATTGCGAGTCAAAGGATGATCCGCTTAGCGTGCACCTTCTCTTTGTACAACTGGAACTGCCATGGAAAATAAGTTATGTTCGCTAGATTTACAGATTAAGGCAAGTTTCTCTTTCCCTTGACAACGTCCATTAGGTAGGAGAACTATCTGCTGAACAGACGGAAAAGAGTAAGGGATATAACTTCAAAATAGCCCTGGAAAAGCTGAGTTGTTTTGTCAGCCTCAGAGTTCTTTCTCCTCCTACCCACATTCACATTTTGAGAATCTTAAGTCAAAATCAGTAAAATCCACTAAAATCCACCTTAGAATGTCGCATTGTCATTGCACTACATTTCTCTTTTTAATAGGGCATATAAAATAAAAGTTTACAATGAGTTTAGTAAAGTGTAAATCAGCACTTTTATTCAGTTTAGTTTCTGAGCTATTAATCCCCAATACAGAAACAGACCGCTGATGCGCTGGTCCAGGACCTCTCCAGATCATAGCTCAAATCCATTCTGATGACAGGGAAAGTGAATTTCATTGAGTCACCTGAGTCCCTTCTAGATACATCATTATCACACAAAACCTCAACATTCACATAGCTTATAGTCTTAACTCCCAAGGAAAAAAAAAAATTCCTTCTGGCTTCAGTGAGCTGCAGTTACGGAAAACAAGTGAAAGTTTGCTCAAATAATTGTAGGCAAGTACTTAATCAGGCTATGTGCTTTGTCAGTAGTATTTTAGGTAAAGCAACTCATTATTGTGGTGCATCAATAGAGCAACCCTCTCCATCGCTCCTTTGTGATGCACTGAGTCAGACTTTTTTGCATCATTAGCACTGACAACACAATAAACGCCGCGCTCTGATCTTCAGCAGAACAGTAAAAACACAGACCACAACAGTCAATTAATTTTGAAGAATTTTAATACAAACTTAATATAAACTATTTCAGTCCCTCTTAACATGTAAGACACTGACTCAAAATACTTTTATACCTTTTTTCAAGTATTGCACAATGTAGGTACAAAATTAATATTTACGATTACATTTTCTTCCATAATATATAGCAAAAATCTTTAAACTTTTAACAGAAAATACAATTTGTGTTTCTTTTGAAAAAAGCAAATATTTCGTACATTTTAATTCCACCACTAAGGAATATTCTGTACACAACTTTTTTTTTTTTAGAATTGATGTCTTTAAGATGGATATCTTACAATTTCAGTAAAAAAAATACAACATGAAGCTGCTGCAGCTGTCACAGATCACTGTAGTAAAAAGATATAAATGCAATACCATGTTGTAGAAACAATATATATACTCTGATATTTTACAAACTTTGTACTAAATTAAATTATACAATTAGAAAAAGACCAATAAACCCACCTATTAGTGCCAATTTTTTAATATATATACACATATATGTGTACATATATGTATACACACATGAAAAAAATTAGCCACGTCCTCGCTATATCTTAAATACTGTAAGAGGCCATATTTTGAGAGTATATTTTTGTAATGTACAGTCAGTATAAAATAATTTTGTGCTTGGTTGGCAAATGAAAAAATGATGCATGTTGTATTTATCTAACCAAGCCTGAACGTATTCATACTACAAGCCTTAAAAAAAATCTCAAGAGGTGGAAAAAAAGATACACCCTTGGGTACGTGCATTTTAACTTGTACAATAGTATTTACTTGTATTTCACTTTCGTTTTATTTTTAGTTAGCCATAACTGGCTGGAATTGCTGGTTAGAATACTGCATGTTGTTTAAACTAAAATTCAAGCCATCCACAAAAGACTTTTCATTTAGACCTCCATAGGCTGCAAACATATCAAAGGCATTACTGTACTGGAGAGGACTGAGGTTAAGGGGGCTGTCACCAGGAAAGATGCTACTGGTACTACCTTGACCCTGCATGTTGGGGAAAATGAACTCCTTTGCGTTAGGAGAAAGGGCAGAAGTCTTCTGCTGTTGTTGCTGCTGCTGCTGCTGACTGCCTAAGCCAAGCCCGTAGAGAGAGTGCATGGAGGAGGAAAGGGCTTTCTGCTTCAACAGGTCATTGACATTCAAGCCAAGGTTGGTGGGAGAGGTGCGGGCGACCTTGTTGCTACGGCCGCTATTCTTCATTTTGGTCGAGCCAAACTTGGTGGCAGCAAATGTGGCAGTGGTGAAGGTTAAAGGCTGAGTGGAGCGGGGCATGAAAGTTGGGCTCACAGCAGCAGAGTGACCAAAGGGAGGAGAAGGAGAACTAGACACTGAAGATGCTGGGTCACTAATTGGCATGAACACCTGGGCCTCTGGGTTAAAGCTGTTCTTGATTTCCTTATCCAACTCACATCCATTTTCATTATCATCCACATAAAGCACTTTCACTGGTCCCTTTTCACCGATTTGGTATGAAACCTCAAATGGGTCAATCCAAACACTAAGATCCTGAGGCAAGTTGCCACGAACATCATCAATGTCCAAACCACTCTCTTTGGATGCTTGTTCTATGACAGGGTCCACTTTCTCCCCTATATGTATACATCTAAACCCTGATCCTTTGTATGGCTTTTCTGGATACCAGTGCCCTTCATACTTCTTCTTAAGAAGTCTTTCAAGCTCTTCACCAAAAATGTTGACACGTCGTCTGGGAAGCTTATTGTACAAATATGAAATAATAAAATTGAGTGCTACTTGGATTTCAAGCTGCATAGCTGCTATGCCACAAAGTTTTAAGTCTGTTTCAAAACCCGAAGAAAGTGTTCAAGATGCCACGGGGAAACAAAATTTCATTCAAAGTGCTGATTCTAGTCGATTATTATCCTTCACCTTGAGTGCTCTTGTTCCTTTAAGAAAAAACAAAAGCAAACACATCCAAATAAGGAAAGCGTAAGATCAAGCTCCAAGGCCTATTCTTTCAGCTTCACTTTCTGCATAAAATAGGTTACTTTTTAAACCAAAAAAATGTACATCAAACTATTTATGTTCATGCCCGCAGAAGGCGAGTATGTCAATTACATTCAGTATGACTTAGAAACAATACTGCAGAAGATGCACTAGGCATGTGTTTACATATACAGCATGGGGCATTTCAAAATCACATGAGCTTGCCCTTTAGTTATTCACAAAGCAGCAAGGATAATTTTTAAGACATCACAGAACTGCCAGGCCTGTCAAGGGTTCAATTACCAGCCCGTATTTGGATGATTTATAGTACTCAGCTGCAAAATTTAGCACCAGACTACTAGTTTAGCTTGAAAGGTCTTAGTCCAAGGGTCATTTATCATTTTAAAGTTTGCAAACATATTGGTTGCACCATAAGCTACAGAATTATAAAAATGTTAACAGTTGCTGTAGAAGATTTCACACAAATAACTAAAATTATGCAACATTTATTTTAAGTCCAAGCGAATCATCCACATAAATTGTGCGCTGGCAAAATTATGCTAACTGAAGAGAAAATGTCCGCTGTACATATCCAACAATTCTTCCTCAGAATAGCTAAAATGATAATGCAGCCAATGCATACAAAATAGATGCATATATCTTCTGTCGTAAGAGTGGCAATGACCGTGAAATTATTACAATAAATTAATCCACACATTTTTCCCTTTCTACAAATTGTTCTATATTATCAGACGTAATATTATCAGACACTAAATTCATATATCGGGTTGTCTACAGTTCAGATTTCAAAAAGTTACTGGAGCTAACAGGGCTTTTGATAGCCTCAAAAACGATTGCTCTTCTCCTTCTCCATGACTCCATTTTATATTTAATATAAAATATGGTTGCCACTCCTTCACAAAGGACAAAAGAGAAATTAGCTATCCAAAGTTAAAGAAGCAACAAGAATCAAGCATTAGCACACACACTGCTAATGAAAATCCTGCAGTACCTTAACATAAAGGTACTCATCCACAGGAGACACCTTTGTTCAAGAAGTTTCAATGAAACAAAATATGTATTTTTTGGCTCAAGTTAAATGCCCAACGCGAATTTCAATTAACAGTGTGCTTTTCTGCACTGCATCACTAGGAGCAAAATTTAGCGTAGCTGTCACTGAAGATTAGAGAAATCAAAGTCGGTATCAAAATCCTTTGACAATGTGAATACAATGCTTTTTTATTTCGTGCTCCAAACAATCTCCTTTTAAAGTCTGGAACCCTATTTCCAAGCCACTCGTGTTCTCCCCAACATGGTATGGGAATAGTTTGAAAGCCTGTACGATAAGGCGACCTTTAAACGTTTGCTGGATCAGCACTGGGTGGGGATAAGGAAAAGATCAAGGGCAAACAGAAGATATTTACAAAAGGGCCCCAATCAGTACAGAAAAGCTGATTGGGTGGTTAACAGGGTCATTTAAAAATTATTTATTAATCCATCTGTTTTGTTTCCCTTCCTCCGTGTCCTTTAGGAATGAAATGATCCTTTCAAGGCGCACCGGGCAGATGCTATAAATTTTCCAAAGCCCCAGAACTGATCCATGGTACGAGCAGCCGGTGAAACAAATCAAGCTTGATCCCCTCACGCTTTTATTTTTAATTATTATTGGTTTTATTATTATTTGGAGGCGACAGCGTTCCCGGGCCCCGGCTGAGGGCAGCGTGGGGAGTTACATAACCCGGCGGCCGCCCCTCATTAGATGGCTGCTCATTAGATTGCTGCTCACAGCCCGACAGCGGCAGGAGGAGGAGGAAGGGCACATTCTGAGCCCGTAAGAAAGAAAATAAAGAAGAGGAAGGGAGATGACTGAGGGAAGGGTGTGTGTGGGGGGTGCAGGGCCCCTCTCAGCACACGGACCAGCACTCC